>PNEQ01053916.1:16078-56059 GCA_003012365.1 Medauroidea extradentata | reverse complement strand
AATCGTGCCGGACGTTGTCGTTGGTCGGCGAGTTTTCTAGGGGACCTCCCGTTTCCACCCGCTATTTCATTCCGGCACTGCTCCGTACTCACCTCGTATCACCCTTCACCAGCGCTAAAGACATCGATGTTAAGCGCTGACCAAACTCTCTCACTCACTCACTCACTGTTCGCTCGCCACGGCTCTATCCTTGTCAAAATTTTTAAAAGTTTTTATATTTAAATAGTAATTCTCCTCCCCCCTAAAACTAGTCGCTGATCCGTGCTTGCTTGTACGTCAAACCACCGGGTCCGCAGACTGTGGAGAAAGCCGGAAGTTGGTAAATTATTCCTTCAACCTCACTTTACGACCCCCTTCACCTTTGCTTCTCGTCCGTCCCTCCGCTCTTAAAAAAAATCGCAGAACCGTGACATTTACTCTAGTTTTTTTTTTTCGGTTTACTGTGATTTAAAAAGTAAACTTTCCGCGAGGGCGATAGTGTTTTTATTTTTGTTAAAGATTGTAAAATAATTAACCCACAAGTTAAGTGATTCTGCCTCGTCACATCGTATAAATTGCTGCTTCAGTAATGAAAACAGGATTGTGACATGTATCTAAGAAAATCTCGTCATAGGAAAATTTCGGGCCATGATGTGAATATTTTGGAAGCCAAGTTATCCCCAGTTGGTGCTTGTGGTCGTGCTTGTAAGTCGTTGAATTCCGGTGCAATTTGTCATAGCCTACGTACGTTACACTTCATGTAACTTACTATTATAAACTACTCAAACTCAGACCATACACTGGCTGACAATCATACATCGGGCCCGGTTTTCAAACCGGAAACTCCTGCAGAGATCGTCAGATTTATGGCGTGTTTATCTGCAACTAGTGTTCCAGTGTTAAGTTTACTCAGATGTAAGTTACGCGGGAAATTGTTTTCGTACAATATAGTTAACAGAGATCACTAGTCATCTTGTGTGTGTGAAAGATTTAGGTCAGCGCTTAACATCGAGCTGGTGAGGAGTGACGTGAATTTGGAGCGGTGCCGAAATGAGGGCTGGGGGATCAACGGCGCGGCGTCGTCAGGCACGATTCCGCATGCGAAAATCCGGAGACCGACCCCGCCGGGAATCGAACCCGGATCGCCTTGGTGGGAGGCGAATGGTCTGACCATACGGCCACCGCGGTCCCCGTAGTAGTAAGGGGAAACTTCTAGTCGTGAACCTTTGCGGGTTCACGCACGACTGACTTTTTTATACTGAATTGTCTGGGTGCCCCTGTCTGTACATCGCATGAGTTGTATAGTAATGCGTAGAAAACATTAATTTTTATGCATCAGGTATAAAATATATTTACATGCAAACCTGTCCTTCCACGAAATATAGCAAAACTACATTTAGTTAATTGCGTATTAAAAGTACAGTTTTCAGTTAAAACTATTCCAAAATAAAAATAAATCTATTTCGTACTTTCATGAAGATCCGATACACGGGGTGGTGAGAAATATTCCTAAATGTGTTGTTTGTTTATTTTTCCACTCAAAAAGTTAGTTTGCCAAAGTAAATGTACTTTTTAGTTAGAATCCGCAGGGATTTATTTATATTTTAAAATGCTTCGGTATAAAGCACATGAAATGTTTAAATTTAGAAAACTGGTACGTATAGTTGTTACGTTGTCTAACGAGCATATACGAAACATAATTTTGCATTTTGTAAAAGTAACCTGCTAGAAATTTCTAGTTACATCTTAGGAAAGACCCATGGTGCTTGATAATTGGATATTATGCAGGTAGTGATTTAACGTATGGTACAAACTGTGCGAGATGATTCGTTGTTACAAATCAGTTGAAATATGTTCGAAACCATTTATTCATATATTGTAGATCTTGTTACTATTAAATCCCACCCGGAAAATCATTATCTATTTCTTCTTACTTTTTGTTAATTTTAAAAAAAAGTTTGTTTTCAGTCGTGAATTTCTCCCTTATGAATTGTGAATTTGCACTACATAAATCGGCCTCATTATTTACAAGAAATCATCTCGCAAAATTTGTAACATACTTTCATGAATATCCTGTTTACAGTATATATACCTACTATTTAAACATCTCAGTAGCTCATCAACTCTCGTAGCTCAATTAGTTAGGTAATGTTAAAATTTGTAAATCAAGGGTCGACGATTCTAATCCCAGGCCTTCCGAAAAAATATTTCTGTACTTAAATTTTTTTATTGGTTTAGCGATTCCCAGTTAATAACGCCAGAAATTGATAAATATCAATCTTGTCGATAGTACGATGTATAACCGCACTCGAAAAAAAGTAGACCTAACGTTGATATTATGGGGTATGGAAAGGCAAGACATCAAGCAAAAGACTGGAATACTCAATCTTCGATAAAATATGAACTACTCATCATAATTCGATGATACTTCTTTGTCGAGTAGATATTTTATTTGCGGACGTCTGTTTATACAGCACTAGGCGGTAGTGTGTTTTGCTTTAGAGTAAACAATTAAAAACTGTTCTTAGAAAAATAAGAGCTTGAGGCCACAAAATCCATAATGACGAAAACTTTTAATTTTTATAGTATTTATTGTTATGATAACCAGGCCGTCATATTAACAAAAATACTCGCGTTTCGATTTGATAATATTTTTTTATCCCAAAATCTCTCCAGCAGTGCTTTGCAAATGTTAAAATTTATTTCAAATAAAAACGCGAGTATTTTTGTTATTTTTATAGAGGCCCGGATATTATCGCTTTAAAAACTATAAAAAATATTCAATGGGTCGGCAGACTGCGATATATCGAAATATCTCGCGGCTGCACTTGTTGGCGCTCGACTGCCGCGACCCACGGACAGTTGGCGAAAGGGGCGTGGCACACTGTGGGCGTGGCCTCTCAGTCCACCGCTCGTGACCTCCTTTGCCGAGACGTTATCTTCCAACTGTGAGATGTCGGCACGCGTTGTTTTTGACCGTAAGGTTGAATGTTTTAAACCACGTCTTGTTTACATTACGTTGCGTATAGAGGAAATAAGCAGGAGAGGTTGAAGATGGCGGTGATGCATTAATTTCTGGGTACTTAATTTAAAAAGAAATAAAAAGCAACATAAATACGTTTTGTTCTGCAAGTATTTTCAGGAGGACCCGGTTTCGATTCCCGGTGTTTCCATTGTTTAGGTTTTTAGTGATTTTCCGAAGTCACTACAGATGAGCACTCAATACAGGCTACAAGGGCCACGGTGGTCGAGGGTTGGTCAAACCTCTCGCCTCCTGTACAGGCGATCCGGGTTCGATCCCCGGCGTGGTCGGTCCCCGGATTTTCTCATGTGGGAATCGTGCCGGGCGATGCAACTGGTAGCCGGGTTTTCTCAGGATTCTCCCTTCCCCTGCTCCATCATTCCGGCGCCGCTCCATATATCATGACACCCCTCATCATCGCTTAGTAGCCCGTGTCGCTAAACATGCTGAATTTTTCCTAATATCTTCCCGAATCCTAATTCTGCGGGGTCCATATGAAAATATTTCGATAGGGACTTAGCTAATTGCCTTACCTTTCATTGAGCACATTTTATTCGAAATATAATGGCGTAACTATGAAAATAATTAAGCTAATTCAAAATTTATGTTAAAAATTACCCTCACCGTGCAATAAAGACTAAATAACGCCTAGTAACTATTTAGACCATAAATATGCACCTTCTCGTAAAGTGTAATGCTTCTATTAAGAGACATTGCCGGTCGTCACACACTGTTAATTTATTAAACAAAAATGGATAGCTTTAAAAAACGAGGTGACGCAGCCTCTTAAGGACCTAGATATAAGTGGTGACCAAAATCACTTCACTTCCTAGACAGACGTGAGGGTAGTTAGCATATCGGTGGGACCACGAATGTGCCGAGTGCGAGGGTATCTGGCTACTCAGAAAGCTGTTGTACTAAGTTACGAGGTTAGGCTAAGATAGGACAAAATATCAGTTCGAAACGTGCAAACAGTAACCCGAGCAAATTTTTCAAGCGTCTGTCCAATTATCCACAAGAACGGCTTCGTGGTGTACTCTTGATTATCCGTCCCGAGAGCAAGGTAAGCAGACGAAACTAGCCATTTGGCGTAACTAAAACCTGCACAGCGAAGTGAAGCCTTTGAGTATATATATTCAAAGGTGAAGCTGAGTGCACCGTGTAAAAATTGCTCCGCGGGCATCTCATTTGGTGAAACATTTCCAAGCCGGTCGAGGCGAAAACATTGCCGGAAGGGATCCGCTGCTGGCATGTCTCGAGCTTGGATCTCGCGGGCGGAAAAAGAGTCCGGGATGAAGTTAGAAAGAGAAGGGGAAAGGAAAGAAAGGTACCGGGAGGGGGTCGGCGACAGCTCGATAGTTCGATCGTTGCCATGCCCTAGTTCCCCACTGCCTGGCCAGAGCTGACGGCCTCCGTGACCTTACTGCCGAAGAAATGTGAATGACCTGGACTGCGGTCCTCGAGTTCTTCGGAGGTCATAGTCGTCGCAAGGGTGTTCGCTCACCGTATCCATGTTCCCATTGCCTTTTATTTTATTTTTTGTACATCGATTTCAATACAGTATGAAAGCAAAACAAATAATACCCGTGCCGTGTTCTTCACCTGCACCGATTTTACTATTACTAGCCCCCGGCTCCCCTCTTTCTCTTTCTCTCTCCTCTTTTCCTAGAACAACGCCAACGGCCTCCAGGAGCTCTTTGGGCTGTTCAGATGTCAAATTTATTTATTATTATTTTAAGTGTTTTTGAATAATTGTGTGGCTTCATATATAGGAGATGCGAAAAATCCACGAAACAAACTAGTGTACTTTTTAAACACAATTATGTACACTTTAAAATTACGCATTCTTAAATGCAAATTTCAAAAAGTAATGTACACCACAGGCTAAAGTGATTCTTGAACTCATAGGAATTCTACGAACACGTTATCAGGAATCTGATAATTCGTTCGCCTTAAATCAGTGTTTCCCGTTTGGCTACTTTTACTTTGAATTCTATCTTAAAACTAGCTATTCTACATGTGTTGCTATGGCCATTAAATTTTCGGGTACCATGTTCTGCCCCTTTCCTCCGTTTTGCACCCCCTTCTCCCTTTTTTTTTTGTATAGAAAAAATACCTTCGTGGGTGCACGCAAATCTGCACCTCTACCCAGCTTCACCCCCCCCTACCCCCCGAATTTTTGATGAAACCTTGGCTGGCTCAGTCACAACCCCCAACAAAGTTTCACCGCAATCAGATGAATGTTATAGTAATGCATAAAGGACAAAAACATTCATTTTATGCATTAAATAAAAATTATAACTACTTTCAAACCCCTGGATGATTTTACATGAAACATCTTTATCGAGTACTGATTTCATAACATCCATTTTAAGGCATAGCACAATTTCCAAACTCGAATTGTAAAATATTAAACAATGTAATTCTCATAACTGCTATAATTATTTTTATTGTGTTTTCTTTTTAATTATTCCGTACATATTAATTTACAAAATATCACAAAAATATAAAATATTCTGAAAAAATATAGCAGACAGTTCTTGACCTCTTGAACGCCCTTAACAATAAGGTCCGGTCGAACCCGCGTTACTATTATTTCCGTGTACGTCTATGTTTGATTTGTTGTTTTCAATGAAGCATAAAAACACTATTTAAGTAACAAAATATCCGCCCTTTTCAAGGAAAACGAATACTACTACGAAAAACACTGCATGTCAATCTAGCGCGTCGCGAATAAAGGCATTGTGGTTCTCATCAAGCGGGGCGTGGTTTTCTGACCCTGCATCCGCACCTCAAACGTGGAGAAGTACGATCGGTGTAACCGGCGATTCTTACCCCCAGGCGAATTATATTGGTTGGATTTCGATAGCTAGAGCTTGATTCCGTTACATAATTTCGCTATATAATGTTCAAGAATCAAATTTAAGATTCCACTTTACACGTGATGTACAAATTCTTTGTTTTAAAGCCGTAGTATTTATTTTAGAGCATAAATCAAAAACGTTAGTTTGAAGAACCAATTTAATGTATGTATTCTTTAACATGTTTGCACTTAATTAGTTTTATGCATTAAATGCAATTTGTAAACAATGGATACTACATTTTTTCTACCACTGTTTATAAATTGTATTTACTAAGTAGTGCAAATTTAGGGCAGAATTGTTAAAGAACGCATAAATTAAATTGGTTCTTCAAACAAACATTTTTTATTTATGCACTAAAACAAATATTACGGCTTTAAAACAAAGAATGTGTACATAAGGTGAATAGTGGAGTCTTGAGAATTTCGATAGCGAAATGACCTCATTCCGCTATCGGTATTATTCCAATACTCTCTAGAATTGGGCCCCTGTGGTCTTCAGCTAAGGACCTAAGTCTCCAAGGGACCGAGAACAGTGGCGGGAAATCATGCACGAGGTTGTAGATTAAAAGCGCGATAGCGAAATTTGCATTGTACTTCCGTTTCTCTGCTAAGATGCCCATTCTTTATATGGCGAAGGTCTGAAGTCCCAGTCTTATTGTACAGTGGCTAACCCTTGTGAGCGAGATATTTTGGTCAGCGTTCAACATCGAGGTCTCTAACGCTGGTGGGGGGGGGGGGTGACATGAGGTTAGTATGGAGCAGCGCCGGAATGATGGGCGGGGAAAACGGGAGATCCCCGAGAAAACCCGCCGACCAGCGGCATCGTCCGGCACGATTCCAACATGCGAAAATCCGGGGACGAACCCCGTCGGGAATCAAACCCGGATCGCCTTGGTGGGAGGCGAGAGGTCTTGACCTCTCGGCCACCGCGGACCCTCAACCCTTGTGGTTTCGGGGTATAAACCGCCTGCTACACCGGTTTATATGCACTTTCACGCACTTGGTCCTACGAGGTGTTGAGTCAAAGTGACACCGCTGGGACGTGCTTCACGGGCTTGCAGTCGAGATTCCTCGCAGGAGTAAGGACGGAAATAGATGCTTCCTACTTCGATTGCTGACTTAAATAGCACACCGCTGCGGGAGAAACAATAAACCGTGCGTGACAGCCTGTAGGTACGGTTGCAGCACCGGAGTTTGAAGGAGGCCAGATTTAGCTGACTCCAATGTTGCCGCTCGTACCGGAATGTCCTAGTACCGTGTACCAGGATTCGTTATTTTTGTACATATCGTCCCAAAAATGCTGTGAACCTATAGACGACCACACTGAAAGAAAATAATAGTTGTAGGTTCCAGACAGTGTTAAAATAGAGACAATAGTCCAATTTTTGTTTTAGTAATCAAAAAGTCGATTATTGTTTTTGTTCGCAGCAAAACCTTTATACTCTTACAACCAAAACATCGTAGTCACCAAAAAATAATAATTGTGTTTACCAGATAATAATTTTGCGGAGACCATTTACAACGACATTTTTCTTTCAGTTACTATCTGGATTAGATTTTTAAATGTTTGTTGCAATGGGAGTTTACAATTAGAATTTATTGGTTTGCGGACGTACGCCATTGCTCATGTTTTTGCTGATCAAACCTGTGTTGGATGACAAAACGAAAATTTGTCATCCAACACAGGTTTGATGAGCAAAAACATGAGTAATGGCGTACGTCCACAAACCAATAAATTCTACCTATCTGGATTGTTCCCACAATAGTTTGGTTTTTAGAAATATGGATGAGTGTATTCTTTTACACAAATTATCATTACTTCTACATAACAGATTGTTGTCGTCTTATATGGACCTGTGAAACTCGCGAATTTTTTATTATTTTTTTTTTCGGCATCAGACTTCTAACTCTTAATTAATGTTTGATGTTTTCACGTCCGCAATTGGCTGATTGATAATTTTTTTTAAGCTCGAAAACGCATCTGGCCAGTAATCTTATGTTCACCATTTGTAGAGCAGTTGACTCAGGCGAATGACTTCACGTAAACCTTTAACGAGTAAAATTTAATTTTTAAAAATATTTATTTTGCTTCCTCTGAGCTCTCGGATATGTACTAAGTAAAAAATATACTATTACACAGTCACTGTGGTAGATAAACGAGTAATCTATTGAGCCTTAAAATATTACTATACAGTAAAAACTTAAATGTGTTATCTCAACATTATGTAAAAATATAACAATACTTAAGTGTAATGTATTATCATTAAAAGATATAGGTAAATAATTAAATTCAGAATAATTTATTAGTGAAGCAAAAGGAATAAATTTCTTAAGGATTAAAATAAATTAGTGACATTAATTTTACGTAGTTTTTTTTTTTTTTTTTTTTTTTTTTTTTTTTTTTTTTTTTTTTTTTTTTTTTTTTTTTTTTTTTTTTTTTAGTATTTAGGTATACCAAACAATAACCGCCTTTATGTAACTACAATTTGTGGCGGACGGAATTTGTATTTCTTCTAGTGTGCTTATGTATGCATATGACAATGAATTCTAGTGTGTTAGCAAACATTAAACCCTTAGGTTGGTCTCAAGTCAGGAATACTGTTACAGAGAAGTAGGGTGACGAAGCTGAACCTAGCGTCTAGCGCTCAGCTCATAAGCAGGTGAAAGCGAAACCGTGATAAAGCAAATGCGAAAGGAAACTCAACCACTAGTGAGACCATAACAAGTCAGTATTCGTGTGCTACTCGACGAAAATGCTTAATCATGGATGTTGACGATGCTTTAAATGTTTGGTCTTGTTGCCACCAATGAGAAGTGAAGGTGGAACATTCGTACAGAATACGTTGTATTTACTCCCTGAGATCTTCAATTTATTTATATTTCTCTGCGACTCATTTTTAGAAATCAAGCCTTAAAAAAAAGTCATGTCTTCCATAGTGTAAGATGAAGCAGGACGATAATTTTGAAGTCGAGTCTGGTGCCACGCATGTAACCATAGATATAATAAGAAATGTTTTATATATAATTAGAAAATAATATCATACAAACTTCACATATTATATTTCCTGGTGCCGTACGTCGTAACAGCATTTGATTTCCATCAATAAATCTTAATACTTATATGTACTTGCGAATAAATAAAAAATAATAACAAAGATGGTGGGCGTGTCTCCACTTGGCATATTCTTTCAGATGAAGCTGCAAAATTTATTTGGGTAAAGTAGCTGCAGTTTCGTTCAATCAGCTTGTATCGAACCAACCCTCGGAACTCAGGAATGCGGGGCAAATGTGCAACTGTCAGCTGACATGTATTTGTAACGCGGCCGTCAGAAACAGAAAGTATCGACAGTAATAAAGTACGACTCCAAACTGAAGTTACTCTTCGAGCATTGTGAAATGGCGAAACGGCTGTTTGAGATAACGTTGTATCGGTGAAATCGCCGAGATATTAATCCCGATTGAAGGTTGGGTTGATTAACTGAACTCGTTGTAAGTGTTTACAGTTCGACGATAAATAAAGCTCAAGCGAATCTTAAGAGGGCGTGGCACATAATTCAACGCTAAAAGCATTAATCTATAACTGTAGGTTTCTTAAAACGAATTTGCTAAAATTAAACAATAACAATCCTAGACAATAGTTTTAGCCAACGTTTTAAACAAAATTGTTTCCAGTGTTACGAACTTCTGAGGCACAATCTCTGACGCCGGAACCTCGTGCATTTAACTGCGGCGCAAGAGATCACGCTTAACGAGTTAGTAATTCTGGATAAATATCTGCTTATAAAGTTGACAAATACTATTATCTATGATTGTCATTGAGTATTTTATCCATATTGGCTTCGAAGAAAGCGTATAAACCAATTGATATTTTCAGCGTTTATTTATCTACCACGCACTTTTTAAGGCAAAAATAGTAAGTTCGTATTTATCATTACTTTCTCTTACTCCACTCTTGTCGTTCTTGGATATTTTTACGCATAATTAGGTTAGTTATTTGGTGGAAGCAATGGTTTTGTGTATGTTTCAACTCACTGTTTATATATTTATTCCGAAAAGTCCTGAACCCTATCACTGTGACTATTCCAAAATAAGTACCGTTTCTTAAATGTTCACTTTTTTCTTCTGATTACTATGTTAAGGTTTTGGTTTTCCATCATACTGGATTATTATTTGTATTGTATGTATATTGCAAAATTATAGTAAGTTAATACGTCAATTGTAGTGGATATGATGTAGGCCTACATATACTATTAGTTAAATCAAAGAAGTAATGTACAAAGTTGTAATTTTGCTCTTTATAGACGTTAAAGTAAAACATCTAAATTGGGTATGAAACACTTTAAATTTCGTTAATACCATGTAATTGCCGTGCTAGTGTGGTGCACGTAACAAACACGCACTCTAAGCAACTTTGATTATGCGACATGGATAGTTGCGTCCCATGACAATATGGGGGCAGGGAGAGTTAGTAGTTGGCTGGCGAGTGTCCTGAATGTGGTGCAGCTGGCGAGCCGCCTGAAAGCGCGGCTGTGACGCAACCAGGCCGCGACGGGCTGCCCTCTCCCTCCCTGCACAGCTGTCCCGTCCTTGCTCGTGCTCAGTCGCGCCTCGGATCGTCGTGAGGAAACACGTTAGTCGTGATCGCGGCGCTGTGGCCGTCCACGTGGCGGGAACAAGCAACACGAAGTACTCCGCGAGTTGTGTGCGGTCGTCGTGTGACACCAGTGTGCGTGTGTGTGAGGGGACGACGTCGGGATGGGACCCGGCTGGTGGAGGACGCTGTAGGGACCCGGGGGGCGGCGACCATGGGGCCGCCATGAACCCCCGCGACGACGACCCTCCGGTCTGCACGTGCCCCGGCGGCTGCGTCATACACGAGGGCCTGGGCGAGCGATCCAACTTCCTCTACTTCGCCGGCAAGCCGAGCAAGGGCGTCGACGGCGTGCCTGTCAAATACGTGCGCTCCCTCCTGCTCGACGAGAAGCTACAAGGTAAACAAACCACCCCCACCCTCCTCACCTGTCGTCGGGAAGACATTCCTGGCCGCAGGCATCTCTCTGCTACCGCAAACACCAGCAGGACGTAACGGTAATGTTCTAGGGAATAGAAACAGTTGTCCCGTTTGCCCAGTGTTTTTGAAGCCTGTTGGCAGCACTGATTTATTATTGTACAAATCAAATGAAGTTTGTCATTGTTCATATCGACAACTTTTTTTTTAAAGTAATTAATCACGTGCTCGTTTAGAATAATATATCAATTCTCATTCTTCTTGGCTCAAAATTAAGAAATTTTACCAAGGGCCTGTGTTCTGCTTCGTAGTTAAGTGTTTGTTTACATTAATTACAAGAAAATTAATCCAGTTTCGTTGTATAGGCTAGTAAGACTAAACTTTAAACCGCGATAAGTTAAGGTCCGGTTTCACCAACCTCTGTTTAGCATGTAACATTTGTTACAGAGGATTAACGGATGATTTATTTAACAGATGTTAAATGCTTACCAGAGGTTGGTGAACCCGGCCCTCAGTGTAATAGAACGGGCCACGTGACCGTTTAGTTAACAACTCTGCAGCAGAGGTTACTTTCAGGCCGAAGTTTTTCCAGTGCAGTTGTGTTCAGGGCGAGCTTTTCAAATAATTGCCGGCCTCCGTAGTGTAATCTGTTAGGCGCTGGTCTACGGTACGAGAGGTCCTGGGTTCGAATCCCTGCGCGGACATAGCTGTTGGGCTTCTTCACCTCACTTCACCCTCGTCGGCTTTTAATACATCGTTGGTTAAGGGCAGTAAAAAAACCTTTTACAGCAATTCATGTATTGAAGTTATTTCACTTTCGCTGCCCAATACAAAGACATGTTTTATATTGTCTAATTTCAGGGAGACTGCAATTATTTGCTAGTAACATTCGCCTAGGAAAATGACATGGTCTAGTATACGTCAGGAGTTTGGCAGTCGCTGTGGCCCTTACCTCGCCTACGCTATTTATTTTCGCACTTTTTTGATTCCCAAATCAAACTATTGTTCTAGGACATTGTCAAATTGCTCTATGTATACAGTATAACGTAAAATAAAGGTACACAATGTACAATGTGACATACAAAATAACTTATTCATACGTGTACATTTTCCTAAGCATGCATAAAAATATTTCTCAATTATTGTGTAAGAATGATTTTTAAAATGTGTTTTCACCTGAATAGCTTAATATTTGCGTTACTGAATTTTATTAAATGTCTTGGCAACTTATTCGATACTTTATTGCCAAATTATCGTGAACACCTTTTTTTTTTTTTTTTTTTTTCGTCCAGATCTATTCTATTATTAGGTAAGTTACGTTTGTTTTTTTGCCTATGTCGAATGTTATAATTATTGCACGTAACAGTTTTGTTCACAAAATTGGTTACCTATATCTAAATGTAAATGTACATATATTCAAATACAATAAATTCAATATTTTTAGTTTAGCAAATAATGCTGTAGGTCATTCGCGATAAAGTGAGCACTGCATGCAATTTTCTTCCAACCGTTTAGCTGCCATCTTTATTGTTTTTTTAATAAAAATTTTCCATGTAACTAAAAACAAGCGTAAATTTTTCAACACTCTTAAAATTTAACATCTACTGACACAATATAACATACATTTAATTAATTACAAGTTCTGCTGAGTGCTCTGTTTATAGTGAACAGCCTATATACATGTTTCATACCTTTTCTCTCTCTCTTGAAATTAAATCTACGCATTGTTTGTCATTTGTGGATTCCAAGTGCCTACCGGTTGTAATTTTTGTAAGGCGTTATGCTAAAACGCTGAATGGCATGCGAAAGAGGTGTATTCACTTAACCCATTAAATCTTCATTTATTGCAATTTTATTTATTTTTTTTTTGCTGACCCACAGCTTGATAAACGACTGCATGGCTACATAACTTTTTTCGTACTAGTGCTTAGGCTAATTATCGTAATGGGCATAAATTAGGCTAGTTGTCTGAACAGTTAACGTATTCGGCTAGAATCTGCCCCCAAACCGCCAAAGGCATGTTGTTGGCATTGGCTTTAACCGCGACTTTTCTATACTATCCTAAATCGAAAACAAATTTTTAAGTTGTGGCTGCCCGCAGAAGTCGCCGAGCAGTATACAGTTGAAGGGCTTCGGTCAATAGAATAGAAGTTTAATCTTCAAAAACGGCTTAACTTGCAAGAATGACAGCGGCCAATGTGTGCATAACTGTTATGGATTTTGCTTTATTTAATATTGCCTTTTTTCCCCGTGACCGAAGTTGGGTGCTTTTTCATGTATGGAAAATGTTTGGTACAATTTTATGATGATGAATAGGTGTGAATAATGAATATGACATATTTAATTGTAAACCCATAAAATACTGGTATCACAACTTAATAACTCATATAGGGAAACTGTCTTTAGTTTTAGGCTAGGGTGAGGGGTGATACGCATGTCTGGCATCGGACGCGAAAGATGTTTACCCCGAATGCCACCTCAATGTTACAATAAAATACGTTCTGTATGCCCCATGTATTTGTGCGTTTAATGTTGTCTTTATCGGCTCTGGCTCGAAAGTATAATTAAACTGATTCGTGAAGGAAGATTGCTATATTGTAAATAACTTTTCACAATAAGGAAGGTGTGTTCGATCGCAATAGTGAAAGGACAGAGGGGAAATGAACAAGGGCACATAGTTTCGTGTTTGAACAAGGCCACAGTCTGTTTGGTTACCTTCTGGCTCAAAACGGCTAACTGAAGAACATAAAGGACCAGGAGACTGCGGAATGGCTGTTTTGGCATAAGAGTAAATTCCTTTAAAACGAAGTGGAAATCCCTCTTTGTTCCATCCCCCCTCTGGATTTTTCGATTTTTCGGGACTGTATACTTGGTCTAAATTTGTTGGCAACAGTGGTTTTTCTTTTCTATAATTTGCGCGGTATTCTTGTTTAATTGTGAGTATTCAAAGACTCGGCAACTTGGTTCAGATAGTCAAAAATATCACTTGCAAAAACCGTTCGAAAATTTCGATGGTTCCTTTCTACGACCACAGCATAAAATTTCCTCTTTCAATATTTTCCCACTCTCTGTTGTGAGCCAAATTCACAACAGTTTTTGAAATTTTGCACGTGAAAATCCAATTTTTGGTACGGCTCTACTCTCGGTGCTTAGAAAGTTTGTCAGTTAGGAGGAGATCCTGTTCAGTTGGCACCTCTGGCACTGGATACTAGTGGAGGCCAGCGCTGCGTGCGGATCGCCGAGTGCCAAGTGGCGCGGAACAACGCGGATATCATGTAGTGTGCACTTATCCCAGGTCAGCACAGTGAGCTGCAACATAAGCCTGCCAAACTGTAACCTGCCTCTCCTTGGTTCTGTAGTGGGCCGCGGATAGACTGTCGTCATGCTTGTAGTAGACATAACGGCAACCTCCTGCTTACTAACTTATTATGTGAGAAGTTCGTATTCCAGCCCCTGTTTCAAGCACGTAAGTGGTTAACCAATGTTACTAGTTACGTACCTTATTTACATTAACATGCGAGCTGTTTTTATTACTTAAAGGTAAACACAAAAAAGCGACGCCATATAGGCTATGTTACAAGAAGTCATCTCCTGACTATCACCCCATGGTCGTGATATAGGCCTATCCTGTTTACTGTTACTTCAGTAAACTTTGACAGCTATAATAGCCTAAGTTACCTGTTAATATGATTTATATTTTGTAGTATGTGTCACAGTGCAAGACAGAATTTGACAGGGGCGTCTCGTCCTCATTGCGAGGTGAGGCTCACCTAGAGCGTACACGTTGGGACCCGAAAGATGGTGAACTATGCCTGGCCAGGACGAAGTCAAGGGGAAACCCTGATGGAGGTCCGTAGCGATTCTGACGTGCAAATCGATCGTCGGAGCTGGGTATAGGGGCGAAAGACTAATCGAACCATCTAGTAGATGGTTCCCTCCGAAGTTTCCCTCAGGATAGCTGGCACTCGGAGGAAAGAAGGAAAGAGTCAGTAAAACATGCTAAAACTTTTTCAGATTTGAAAGAGTCTTACAACAAATTTTATGTCCTATATAAAGTAAATATTAGCAATAGGATAAAATATTTTTTGTAGAAATGATTCAAAGCTGTAGAATATATTTAACAATTAGCACATAGTCTAGTGATTCATAACTTAGCACCGTCCAATTAACAGTACATATAGTGAAATCGACGATTCAGGTCCATTTTACATTTAAAAATGTCTTGCATTTGATGCGTATTACAAAGTATTTACAATAGTTGCCCATAACTAGCTTACAGTTTTTGCTGAAGTTATACTGCAGGGTGCTATACTGACTAGGTATATAGTATGTCTGCGAAAATGAATGTTCCTTCTTTCGTCTGTGATAACAGGTAAATAGGTGAATCGGCAGTCGTACAACTAAGTGTGAGTGCGTGTGCAACGTTTGAAAGTTTTTCTTGTATCATGTATTTCGTGCCACCAATGTTTTTCTATGTCCTAATGGGGCTAAGTTACAATCATTTGGAGGTACATTAATTTTCGGACGTCCTGTACAAACACAAACGAGCTTGTATCTGAATATTACACGCAAGATCAATTGCGGGTTTCCAAGGATTGTAACTGAAGGATAATCAGGGTGGCCGGCCTAATTTGGCGAGTCAACATCTCATGGAACCAACATGTGTCGTTTGCAGTTGAAAAACAAATTGTTGAGTTATACATTAATAAGCTTGAAGCACGAGTCATGGGTGGTGTGGTGATTGTGTTTAATTTTTACGGCGAGTGACGATTCGGAGTGGCGACGTGCTTAAAGTGACTTGTTTTTCGTTTGGGCTACGGAAAGATGCAGTGATGGTCGACTAAGGTCGGGCTGGACATTGCGAAATAATTGCTTAGTTTTTCTGACTTTTTTTTCTGTTCCTTAGAAGATAAGTAGTTATTTAATTTATCGGCTAGGGTGCCGTAATAGAAACGCGTTCCTTTGTGTTGTGGTTGGTGGTGATGAAACATGTCAGAACGCCGTCACACTACCCAACTTGTGTTTCGTAAAGAAAGGTTATTTGGGACAATTCGCGAGATTTTTTACCATTGCGTGTAAGCTATACATTTCTTATTAGTTGTGTATTTGTAATGCCACATACGATACATTTATACGTATGCCGACTGTTAAGCTTGTTAGCAAATGTGACGATAAAATGTCTCCTTGTCCCACGTAAGAGATTTCTGTTATTAATGTTTCCTGTTGCCTGATGCGAAGCTTCGTTTGGTTTCCAGAATTTCGTTCCAAGCTATGTTTATATACGTTCTCTCATTCAGCGAATTAAAACATTGTTTGAAAAAAATAATAATAAAATAGTTTATTTCGGGAAAGACATTTGCCAGCTGGCACTTCTTTCTGAGATTCCCGGAGTCCCAGATATTTCCATTCGACGGTACACGCTGTTAGCCAATCCACTTTCAGCCTTTCCCCGGCCCGATTTTCCTATGGATATGTACAGTAATCACATAGACTGGTGCAGAGATCATACAGGCTCGCGCCACTGCGATCTGATTTCAACCACCGATGGGGGCGCCCTAGTTTCGCACATGGGAAACCAACCGTTGTATTTATTCTGAACTATTACACCTTTCATAACAATTTTTATTGTTACACAATAATTACGATTATTATAATTGTTAAACGAAATTAATAATCCCACAATAACAACCAAATCAGTTGGTCACCAATGAAATTGAACAAATGAATATTTAGATTTCAGTGATATAGAATTTGATTCAATCAAGAAATAAAAAATAACTTACATCTATTAGCCATTGATAATCGAATAATTGTTACAGCAATTGACGTAATTTCACAGGAGTTAAAATTTATGGAACCCCTGGACGATTAAATCAAGCTAGATTAATATTAAACCGAAATGGATTAATCTTTGGGTAATGTTCAGAAATCTGTGGAACTAACAATATAGTCATACTTGTTGTAGAAAGGTTTCCTATTAATATTTGCTCAACCATTGATAAGCCTGCGGGTAAGTCATGTGGGCTTTACATCTCGTCGACAGCAGGTCTTTATAGGCCATTGGTAGTGATGAACAACTTGACACATTGCCAGGAATTAGGAAAATAAGCGGTTATGGCCTTGAAGAAACCATCCCAGTATTCGTATGCGGCTATTTCACGACACCGCGGAAAACAAATCACGATGATCGGAGCCAAGGATTGAACCAGCGTGTTACTAAGTCAGCCGGCAATTTGTCTCGTGACATATTAGAGAAAAATTCTACTCGGCTCACTATTTGTAATGCTTCTAGTTGAATGTTTGGTATAACGCCATGGGGTTCTGTATACGCTGTCTTTGGGAATATTACTTTTTAAAAAACTCAAAAGGAAACGGATATCGTAAAACCGTCACATATGTCTGTTGGGAATATTGTTTCTTATGAGGAATGTTTTTTTTTTTCGAAACAAAATTATGTAATTTTCACTTAGAAAAATGTGAGGGATGGTTTTACGATATCTGTAGCATTTCGTGTTCAAAAAATATGTATTTGAGTTCCATGACGGGTGTGTTGACGTAGCGATTTTTCTCGGGTAAATATTGTTTCCCTTGTCCTTTGGTATTCCAGCGTCGATAATCCTCTCCAGCTCTCAAATCCTCGTTGATAACGTCCACCAATCATTCCCATATGTTCACGAGTCGCGCATTCGACTTAGGCAGCGGGCCGCTGTTTGGACAGCCCTGGTGCATGACTACGCATTTTACAATCTCTTTCTCTCTCTTCCCCTCTTTCCTACCGTTGAGCTTTTTCTTCCACGCTGGTAGATGTGGTTGTGTCGTGTGTCGGGTGACACGACCTCTGACAGGATGTCTATGCGCGAGGCATGCACCACGCGGCTCTTTGTGCAATACTGTTGCCAGATCGTAGCAGCGTAACGAAGTTTGGAAGATGTACTTCTTCATAATTTTTAGTTTAAAAATATTATAAGTTTACTTTTTTTGAACTGATATATTGTCAATTGTATAACATTACGCTTCAAAAGATGTAACTAATCACATTTTTATATTTTAACGAACTGTTCACATGCCCCCACTGATATGAATTCATTACATTAATAGCAATATGCAATACGTAAAGAAATAATTATCACATACATTTTAATCATTATTGCTACTTCCAGTAAAACGTGAGATTTCGTCCATAGGAGAGCGTCTGTCTGAAGACATGAATGTGGTTGGTGTAATGATTAATGAAATCGATGATAGAAAACCGTCATGTAGAAACGTGGATATACGGTTGTTTTGTCATTGTTAACTTTTGCTGAAATTACGTTAAAATGGGGAGAATTTTATTAATCAAGAAAGTACGAAAGTTCGACCGTGGTGTAAACGATCCCTCATTTCCATGAGAAAATCATTTTTTTACACCGAAATGATCATCGTCAATAAACCAATTAGCCGAAACAAGGTAATATTTTGTCTTGAAAAAAAAAATTGAAGACGCAGTAAAAATCCTGCAAACAAACTGGGTGGCCGATTTTTATAACAGTTGCACTCCTGGACTAGTTTAAGATACGGGACGAGCAAATCTGCTAACTAAAGGAAAATTGAATGTTATTTACTACCCTACCCTTACAAAACCTCAGTCAGTAAAGATAACGGAACTTCGAGCGCCCGTCAGATGTCTTGGCTTGCAGGTCGAACGCTTGGGCATAATACGCAATAGACTTCATTCTATAAACAAGAGAACGGTTTAAGTTATTGTAGTGAGGTTGCTTTTAAATATAAATTCAGCCCATAATTAAAAACTTTCTCGCTTTCATCCTCAATCTAACTTCAGTTATAAAAAAGTTTCACACTGACCAACTTTTTAATTTTTCATTCTATAAACGAACTCTCATAGGTTATAAAAATGTCTATACAATTAAGGAAAAACGTTTTAGTCTTCTGATTTTTTTTTTTTTTTTTTTTTTGTGTTCAGATGAGTGAAGTACGAACCATAAAAATTTTTAATACGATTTGGCAATTAATTCTTAAGTTATGATGTGATAGCCTATATTTAATTATGCATGGAAACAGTATGAGTACAGAGCTTTTGTTTTCGAATTTTTTAAACTCCTTGTAATGGTGAAAATTATGAGACAAATATCTCATACGATGAACATTTTAATATCGAAGCTACAAAATGAAAATTTTGTATTTTTGGCAACAGCGCGTGGCGAATCAAGGACAGTACTTATGGCACTTAACTGAGCGATGAAAATAGAGCGAATGCCCATATAACTCTGTTATTGCACTCTAAGCGTGAGACGATATAATATACCTGCAGGTTTACAAGTCGTGAAAGTACAGTACGTGCCACATTAGTTGGCGCGTAGCAGCAGCTGAGAATAGGGTGACATTCCCGGAATACGAACATCAGGCCATGGCACAAATACATAGTGAAACCCGAGATGAAAACACTGACTCCGAGTACATAAAGGCATTAGGCTAAGAAGCAATGGTATATTAGATGTAATATACCACCCCCTCCCCCGGCCAGACATCCGCCAACTTATGTGGTGCGCGCAGTATAGGCGTTGCTTTCCGTTACCGTCAGTGACTCAAAATATTTAATTTGGTGAAGAAATTGCATACTTTATGTGGATTGATCAGAGTTGTAATTTAAATACTTAACTGTGTGTATTTATTTCTTCATTAAATTGATTCCAAAACTAACGTCTTGAGTCGGCCAATGTTACCCCTGCTCATTAGCACTGAAATCACTGACTGTCTACCTTCGTTCATCACGGAATATTATCAGTGATATGTAAATAGTTCGTTCTTGTCAATAATTTGATAGTTCTGGAACTATTGACAGCGATAAGCATGTAAATGAGAACTCGTGTGACAATACGAATTGGACTAGCAATACTTCCATGCAAGAATAATTCTAGTGAAGTATATTCATAGTTATTTCATTGCATTGTGCAGGACGAGTAAGAAGTAGAAAACGATTATGATTGCAAGACATTCGATGAAAGCTAATTTTTCTTCATCGTATCGGATTTTATTCCCGACGCAACAAATGTCATAATTTTTATAAGATGAGATTAAGCAGTAGACCTGTGTTTTGTTTTCTTTCATGTATTAGGTCTACATTTAAGATCATTCAAGTGTTAGTTACTAGCACTTGTATGTTCTTATTTTGTTTTGACGGATATTGTTAATGTGTTAAGTGTTCAGTTCATTAAAATCTTGAAGGCGGTGAAATTCTCGCGACCGAATTGCGCTGTTCCCAACAACACTGAAATCTTGTTCAGCTGTTTTGTCCATCTGCGATTGATTGTTTTTATTGCCCTAGTTTCGTACCCACTATTGTCTCGTAAACCAAGTTTTAGTATGCTTCTCTTAGTCATTTTTCAATATAAGGATATAAATCCAATATTTTAAGGTTTCTGAGTGTTTTTCGGAAATATTAGTGTCAGCGGTGCGTTAGTATGACTACAATAACAAGAATTACACTTTAGAAATTACCGTGTTGTGTAATGAGTATAGTTATAGATTTATGGATGTTGGTTTAGGGACATTCTTTTCTAAGTATGTACGTCGTGTTCTGTTCTCTGACTTAGGTTGTACTTGTCACGCTTACCTCACAAGTAAAGGAATCAGACAACGCACTAATTGTGTTGTTGACGTTTTAGTACGGTTTGCTAAGTCCACGCTGGATTCTACGTACACAGTACTAAATCTTGTCAGGTTATTATTTAGCAGGCGAAAGTGCCACTTGGCTTATTGTCGGTGTGGTTATAATGGGTGTGGCTCGCCTAGCACCGGGTGACGTCACGCGCACACGCATCTCACACTTTTGTTGGTGTGGTATCAGTCGTGTGTATGCACGTGTCTGCTGACCACTGATGCAGGCGTGAAGACAAATGGATATAAATCAGGGGGGAGGGGAGAAGGCTGCATTCCGCTGGCGGTGCCCTTTCACGGTACGTTCCCTCCTGCGAGGCTGCGAGCGGTCGCTCCTGCAGTGTTGCCAGATGCAGATGTTAAAACTCTGGTACACTGCCGTAAATATAGTTTACAGCTTGTGTTTTTGCTTTTTTTTACTATTAATATATATTGCAGTGATATACGGTACCAGCTTACATTAAATCTGTTATTTTTTTAAGAGATAATTATTATATTACTTTCAGCCATCTGCGTAATGGTTATTGGCGATTAGCAATGAAAATTTACAAAAGTTTTCATGGTTCGTAGAGGTAAAGTTAATTTGAAATTAAATATTTGGAACACATGTAGCCTACCAGTGGGAGGACAAAAATCCCCCACATGCTTAGTATTTACCGAACGTGATGAACGACGGCTGCAACCCAGTCAAAAAAAAGTATTAAAAATATTTTAAGTGTGTTAGAATATGAAGCTTATTTCTGATTTATAGCATATAAGTCGTAGGAAATGGACAGCTATTTAAATAATTTTGAGTGCAATATTGAATTTGCCAATTATTTTTGTGGAATTCATAGTTCTGTTTTTTTTTCAACCTTGGAAAAAAAAATCTAGTAAGATACCTGGTACCAAGGAACTACATTTGGTACAAATATCGGGATATCGGTACGTCTGGCAACACTGCTCTCCTGCCTGCCAGCATGCCCCCACGACCTTCCCCTCCCCCTGGAGGACATCAACCAAATACTTCCGGTACACGTCAGGGGTGCGTGAATCCTCTTTGTTCCGTATATCACTTGGTTAACGCCGAGCTCATTACGTGTGCTATCGTATCGTAACTCTTTCTGTCAGTGCACTGCGGGGTTTATTTTATTTGCTAATTCAGTGTATTTAGTCGCTGCTGAGCCGAGTATTACGTATTTAGGACGCTTATTTACATTTCATTTCAGTTCAGTACATTAAGAGACCGTATAACCCGTCCTGCTGAATTGTTTATTTTCTTCCGCATTAAAAAATATATATATGTATATAACATTGCGCACGAGATTTCCTCATATTGCACTAATCACATTAGCTCGGCATCACAAAGTAAACAGAGCCCACAAGGGTGTTAAAAGTTCATTTATATAAAAATTTTATATTTTTACAAAATTGCTGGCACTGTTTTGTAGACGATACTGTACTTGTGGCTACAGTTTCCTTGTACGGAAAATTTTAGTTTGCATATTTTTCTAATAGCTGTGCGTATAAGTCAAAATGTGTATGTCCAGCTGACATGATAAAAGTGAAAACGAATTTATTTACTCATACGAAATAAACTGAATTAACAGTGAAATAACTAACAAGTCATAGACTTCGTAACCTAATATTTGAAATACAGTGAACAACTTTTGTATTTTATAAAATGTTCAACTTTTTCCTGTAATTATTTTTTTTTAGATTAAATAATTACGTTGTGGGTGTATACATATTAGTTAACGTAGTCCATGACATGTTATTTCACTGTGAATTATTTCGTTCCAACAAGTCCATTGGTTTTTCACTATTTGTGTGGCAGTGTAACATGCAAATTATAACTTTATAACAAGTACTGTATCGTTATTTAATGAAACTATGAAAATTATACCACTTCTCCTACCTAAAGTAATTGGGGTTGTTAGTCATTGTGCCTTTCTATGCATAGGCTAGCAAGAATTAAAGCCCAACTTATCTCGACGGGCATGCGACTCCTATTCCTGCATCCACTGATCTTAGATACCAAATTACATTTTGTCAAATGGTTTAAAATATGCAAAACTTGTTTCTTAAAACACGTTGTATTGGTCGTAGAGTCTTGTCATAAAATACCCTGCTGATGAAATTACACTGAAATATTTTGTTTTTCTTACCTCAAACTCTTAATTTTAAGGTTTTGAAACTTCCTTTTCCACAATTTTTTGATTGAGAGTGATGTTATGAACAAATTGTTGATCTTAAAATTGACCTTTATTGCCCGCAAGTAACATTCAACCTGCCAACCATGATATATGAATACGCAAGCACTTTAGACCTTTCCAGAAGACGTTCATAAATAACTGGAAGTGAAGCTTTTATAGTAGTAAAACTTCGCACGTCTATTGATCAAATTATTTTGTGGACGTCCCTTGAATAGCAAGGGTGCTGCGATCGATGTATTCAGATTGGATTCGGTTTTTGTAGTCGTCCGCAGATTGATTTCCACCTACTCGACCTTGACATTTGCTCGCCGGGTAGGCCGTTGTATGGTTACAAGGTCAGGCTTGATGTTTGTCCTGGCGGACTTATCTCTCTGCTAGACGTACTTTCCGTGCATAGTTGGACATTCAAAAGGGTAACTATTTGA
This sequence comes from Medauroidea extradentata, assembly GCA_003012365.1. Classification (NCBI taxonomy): domain Eukaryota; kingdom Metazoa; phylum Arthropoda; class Insecta; order Phasmatodea; family Phasmatidae; genus Medauroidea; species Medauroidea extradentata. The sequence goes on along the minus strand of PNEQ01053916.1, from coordinate 32,913 downwards.
TGTTCAAAGTGCCCCCGAGGATCACAGGTACCTTGGTAGTAGGGCAGGAACTAGGAAGAAGTCGACTACGACGTGGACTAAATAACGGTTCCATAATTTACCTAGTGCTAGGTCGTAAAACTATAACCAGAATTTCAGATAAAAAGAAGGAAATTGCTGCTTGGACACGAAAATATTTTATACGTTGATTCATAAGTTAGCTAAATTAAAAAAAAAAGTGTGTTATGGACGACCTAAGTTTGCCGTCTGTTCATGCCACCTAGCGGTATGCAGAGCGTATGGCGTTACAAGTTTGTTCGAAAACTACTTAACGAACGTGAGTAATATCAACCTATGAATAGCATTTAAAGTATTTTTCAAGCGGCTGAAAATGGGTGTTTTTGCGGTCTTTTATTATAGGTATGAAAATCTTGGCGCAGGATGTTTGAAAAGGTTTACGCGTGTGTCATAAATGTTGTGTTATAACGATAGGATCTCCACTGAGTCTTTCATAGAGGCGTGTTGTCGGCGAGAAGACTACATGCCAGTTCAGTGAGTTGTGCCTAGAGGCTGTGGTGAGGCGAAATGTGCGGGTTGTCTATCGTCCTAACCTCTTCCGAACTGCTGGGCCTCGAACCACCTAGGCTCTGTGACCTAGGCAGATACCTCTGCGCGTCGGTGTGTGGTCTAGGTAGATAACGTTCTTAACTTTTAATAAGACTTGGTACATAATTCAATTTCGTATATATTAAGTGGTTTGAAAACGGCAGGATTCTCGAATATAAAATACTAACGGACAATTTTCTGCAAAATTACGTCTATCTACACTATAAAATTGAAAGGGAACGTTGATAAACACTGAAACATCTATTAAAATTTAAGACATTTTAAAATTCTACATTATATCCTCGAAAAATTATGCTTATTATTGCTCTTTATAATTTTTCAATGTTGAATTTAGAAATATCGTAAAATTTATTAACGTCCCACGTCGTTATAACAGTGTAGATATAGGTGTTTAAGGGAACGCGTAATCGACTAGAAGATTGAAGAGATTTATCTACGTCTTTAGCGAGGGTGATGGGTGACACATGCATGTGCAGCGCTGGAATGAGGGCGGGAGAAATGGGAGATCCCCGAGAAAACCACCGGCGCGATTCCCATATGCAAAAATCCGGAGACCGACCCCTCGGAAATCGAACCAGAATTGTATTGGTAACGGGCTAGGAATTTGCCTCTGGCATTGTCAATAGTATAAAAATTCTTAATCAGAAGCTTACACAAAATGTTACCCTATAATTTCAATTATTTATATGTACATACTTCAGTAAACTGTGATTAAAATATTCATTTAACGGGACTAAGTAGCAATGGCTATTATATTACATAAATTATCACATTTGAAACAATTCACATAAAAAAATAAAACAATTTGATTTCCTTCTAGCAGCTTCTGCTAAATGTTAACTGTTATCAGTTGCCACTAAAAACAAGATTAAGTTTTAAACCAGCTGGGTTGGCAACAGTGGTCGGCACGCTTGTAGAAATCCTCGGCAGATGAGAGAAGAGCGGAAATGCGCTCCGTGATGGCGAGACGTGGAACCACTTCCCGTCTCTTAGAAACCCGTGGAAGGGCGGATTTCCTCTGGCCGCCGGTTCGTAAGTCTGTCACTTTCGAATAGACGCGAGGCGAATGATGTCTTATCACTTATTATTTTCATTTACTTTAATCAAACATTTCACTCTCTCCCAATGCAAATGTGTTCTGCAGATCGTGCAACTGAAACCAGGGATATAAGTCTACGGGGCCCTGAATGTACGTTACAAAACTGAAGGTGATAGGCAAAACTGTAGTTACTCAAGTTCAAACGAAAATTTACTTTCATTAAAGGCTCAAAACGGGGAAGTTAAGAATAAATCGGTGCAGACGTATTTCACTGAGGTGACTGCGCCTTTTTTTTTTGCCATTTAAATTTTTACTTTTCCAGTTCTCGTACTCCGTGTAGTACTGCAATTAGTTATGTTCAAAAGTTTTTTAATATTTTGAAGCTAGTTTTTTTATAACGCATAATCTCAACAAATGGTCGCAGAATCGTCGTTTAGTAATATCCTATTATGCAGCGGTAAAAACCTCAAAACTCTATAGTATATCATTCAGGATGTTCTAGGAATGTTATGCTTATATAAAATCAATAGCTTAGTGCTATTTTGATTGTATTAAAACACAGCTGTTGTGAAGCGGACGTAATTAACTGTTTTTGTGGTAAGTTGAGTCGCCAAGTTGTGTCAAGTTGGTGCAGATGTTTTACATGTGTGCTGTACCGTGATCCGATGCAGATGTTTCTCGTCTTTGGCAGTGTTCATTCCACCCTGAATATGCGTTCCGTCGCCTCTTTTGTTTCCTCCCTCCTTTTTTTCCCCATGCAATTTTCTCGAGCAAATAATGGAATTTCTGGAGTGAAGCTAGTGAATGTCGACCATTTGGTGCGGGAGTATATTTTCCTTTGCTACTGGTGGGGGTGTTTGGTTAACGCCAAAGCGTCTTTCGAGTAAACGGGGCTGGCAGAATTAATGTATGGTGCAGGCTAAAAGAAAATTGTTTGAAGCTATATTCTGGCGTTCGTTGGACATGCCTCTGAATTAGCGAAGTAGTGAAGTAAAGATGTAGATATGTAGATATGTAGCGCTGGTGAAGGGTGGCATGATGTGATTATGGATCAGCGCCGGAATGAGGGGGTGGGAAAATTGAAGATACCCGGGAAAAACCCGCGGACCGGCGTTATTGACCGGCAATATTCCCACATGGCAAAAATCCGGGGACCGACCTTAGACAATTTTATTTTGTTTTGAGTTGTTTAGCAATAACATTTATTCAAATTGTATTATATGTTTCCCTTGCACAAATCATACGATATATTCTTGGTAAACAGCTTGACGTTAATAATAATGGAATCTTTCATTACTTAGTCATGCAGAATCATTACACGATTATTCTGCATGATAAATTAATGAAAGATTCCGTTACTATTTATGTCAAAACAGTTTACCATGAATATGCCCTATGCTTTGTCGAAGATAAATTTTTCATAATACAATTTTAATAAATGTTACGACTCAAAGACTGAAAGTACAATAAAATTGTCTAACAGTCCTCGTGAATCGAGCCCGGATCGCCTTGGTGGTAGGCGAGTGCTCTATTTACTACGCCGACCGCCTTCCCCCTCCCGGCCCAACTGAAATAAGCGCTAGTAGTGTGCAGTGTCGTAGTTGCCTTCAGTAGAAGGCCGCAGCCGTCGATGTGGATTCTGCTCCTATGGCAAGAGTTCTCCTGGTTGTCTTGTCCTACATTCAGACGAATCGGGAAAAGCAATTACTGTAGGAGACATCAAACATCTATTAAAAAAGAACCATTTTTGCAGATTTGCCGCGTAGAAAGCGCCTTTCTACTAGAGATTATGGCAGTGGTCTAACATCTAGAATGTGTAAGATTAGTACGGTTCTCATTGGCGTTGTTGTTTTATTTTCCATACGTCAGTTGCGGCGGTCTTGCTATGCGGTGCAACGAGTTAGTGGGCGTGAGTCTGCGATGTTGCTCGCGGCGTAAACAACTTTTCCTTGTCGCGTTCCTGGGAGAGCTCAGTTCCAGGAAGGCCATTGCATTGTGACGGCAACACTCGACGGCGGCGTGGAGAACGAGAATACACGGGCAGGACAGGCGCGCCCTACGCCTGTGTTCCTTCAGCATTCGAGGTGCTGGTTCAAGGCGCTGTTTATTACATGTCACTGCGGCTTATGCTGGCGTTAGTTCCGCGCAGTAACTACTTACGAAACTGTTGATTTATCACCCGTTGGCCAATCCTCCTTGGGTTTATATAGCCGACACTACAGACATCCGCAGCTCTTCTGTGTAGGCAGTTGTGCGCGTTAGAAGCTAGCGTGGACTATATTTGCACTTGTTCGGGTGACTTAAGACTCGTATTTATTACGTCCTGTCAAAGTTGCGACCTGTGTACGATATTTTTTTGTCAGTCTTAATCAAAGGTTTTCGGGTCATCTACCTAATTTCGACGCGACTCGAAAACGTGTACGTTTTTATGGTAATTATTTACAACTTAGAATTTTTAGTAAAATCAATCTTACAGTTTTAAGATCGGAATTTTAATATTTTATGCTAAGTTGTTAATATTACGTAGTGGCATTTTGCTATATTGTATGATTCGTGAGAAAAACTTGAGGTTTTAATTAAACCCTTTCAAACCAGTCTGTCTTGATTATCATCTGTGAAGATTCAAAACCGAGTAGTACATCAAGGTGTTTCATTGTTGGCAGCCTAATTCAGGATTATTTATCCTTTCAGTAACATTGTGTTTTTTAAGCATTGCATGTGCTGAATTCTGCAGTAAACCTATAAACTATAACAAAATATTTTTCTAAAAATAAAAAATAACGTGTACATTGCTTACCTATTTTCTGTAAAAGTGTACACTTATAACATACGAAGATCTGCATTTTCACCGACTATAAAATGCCTAAAAATAATGTGTGCGGAATCTGAGGAGGGTTTAGTTAACCTAGTTTTGAAAGTTACAGTTAAATTCAAGGCACTGTATGCGTGAGTGTCGTGTCACGAGCAAAAATAGGAATTTACATGTTAAATTATATTCAAAGGTGCTCAGTCATTTTTAATTATATCGCTTTCTGACAATGTAAAAATATCGTGTTTAGCGTTTGCTACTAGAATAAAAATGTAAGGTAATATTTATGTGATGTTCCATTGTGTTTATTGATGGGGCTATGCATAGTTTTTAAAAGTTAGCTAAAGACGCCCTAAAGATACTAAATGAGCGATGGGCAGCGGAGCGATAAGAGCCAGAGTGCCACTCTCGACCAGAAGCACATCGCCTCTATTCGCAGCACATCAAACTGGCGTGCAAGTCTTATCCTGTGGAACTTCAAGCGGGGTGACCATTACAGTTTTATTTTTCGAGAGTATGAAGTAAATGTGAGTACGCGCCTCTTGACGAATTCAGGTGGTATTTTCGAAGAAACCGTTTTTAGCAATTTTGAGAGGCCCAAAAACCATGTTTCTAACGAGCACGCTGAATTTTTTAATTTATAGAAGCGTAGTTTCAAGTGTGCATTCTTTTCATAGGTCAGCGTAATATGAATAAGTTACGAGTGCGTAGCAGATAAATTAACGCTGAAAACATAAATTGATTCCTACGCTTTTTTCGAAGCCAATATGGATAAAATACTCAATAACAATCCTAGATAATTGTATTTGCCAACTTTATGAGTAAATATTTATCCAAAATTACTAATTCGTTACGCGTGATCTCTTGCGCCGCAGTTAAATGCACGAGGTTCCGGCGTCAGAGATTGTGCCTCAGAAGTTCGTAACACTGGAAACAATTTTGTTTACAACGTTGGCTAAAACTAATGTGTAGGATTGCTATTGTTTAATTATCGCAAATTGGCTTCAAGAAACCTACAGTTATAGATTAATGCTTCTCGCGTTGAATTATGTACCACGCCTTGCTAAGTGGTTTCGTGTAAAAAAAGAATACGTGTAACACGCTAAACCACCGCCCTTGCGCCCGGCGAGGACTTCTCTTAATGTGTGTTTAACTAGAGAATAATTACCGCTTCGATTGCTTGGACCCTACACGTTCTGTGTTATCCTGCAGACAGCGATGTGTGCGTAGGCGTGCGCACACGTGCGTTACACAAACTACTTTCTGTTGATACCTGCCCACAAAGCCGGAAAGATTAATCGCTGAAGTAAAAGTTTCTAAATAGTGTTAACTGCGTATGTATTTAACACTGTGTATCATGCGTTTAAAAGGAAAGTGTTTTTTTTTTCTCTGCTATCCAGTACATGAAAGAGACAAATGAGATGAATCGGGACACGTCATACAATAATTTCAAAATTGCAACGCTAATTTTAATCGCGCGGCATGATGTTAAACGGGTGAAATTCTCATACGCTTCAAAAATTATTTTAATACATTAATGTATTAAATATTAGAAATTCAATTGTATGCTGCTAAGTGCTTGCATAATGGCCCAGGCTGTTGTTTTAGTGATTTAATGTACCTGATATTTATTATAATACAACCATTGCGGTGGTTTTATTGTAACAGAAATTCGTTAACACAAATTTGTGTAATTTTCATGAAATTTTAAGTAATTTGACCCAATTTTATGTAAATATTATTGATAGTAATGTCTATCCAGCAGAGGAAAACAAGAAACGAAGACTTAAAAATAGAGAAAAAAAACTGCACCAAATAGTCCGCGCGATTTTGTTATGGTCACCTATACGCTGTTACAGACCACATTCATTTTATTTCTGGTGTACTTCAAGGTGCTCTTATATTTACATTGACGGAAAAGCCCAGGTAGCTTTTCAATGTCGTTTTTTATTCCTTCGGGTTTACGAATACAGCTGGTGTAAGCGTATTAGATAAAAATTAGACACGTACTTCTCGACAACTAGGTTTAGTAAGGTGTATTTTGCAAAAAATTGAAAGTCATTAACCCTGTTATTTTTATTGAAATTATCTCGTGTTTCGTATACGATATATGTCATTTTCCCAAATTTAAAAAAACGCCTCATAGTGTTTGCACTATCATGCCTCAAAGTCACGATATCGCCGTTGCGGTGTATCCAAAATTTAAGAAAGCAATAAATTTATGAAATCAAAATTACGGGAACTGGAAGTCAATATGACAATGCATTTTATGATGTGTTTGACAGAAGTTTTGAAGAATTCAGTGACAGCAACTTATTTACTCAGCTATGCAAAAATTTACTATTTTTCGTAAATTTAAAAAAAATAACAAAAATGTATCCATTTGTAATGCCAAGGGCGTCTTGAAATAACTCGTGGCATTTAGAATCAGTGTGAATTATCTAGTTCCTGCACGTTAATTAATTTTTTAATTTTGGCTACACCGCAGCGGCTATTTTGTTACTTTGACGAGTGATTTTGAAAATAATAATGGGCCTATTTTTTTTTATTTGAGGAAATGACACGTCAGCTGATGTATAAAAGTTGAGTTTGGCACAGATATCAAATAATACATTTTTACGGGTCCAACGTCCGTGAATATATCTCGCCTCGTCTGGCTAGGGTTCAAGGGTATGCAGTCTTAAGCGTGAGTGATGACCACATTCTTGAATTTTTGTATTTTGTGGCTTAACTTTTTTCTAGGTAAATTTTTGGAACTTAATTATTACAGCTAAATTTTTGGAACTTTAATTATACTAGGTACATGTTTGGAACTTTAACTTAACTACGGAACATAATTCATAGTGATAGAATTTTAGATAGCGTAAATATTTTTTGTCGTTATTGTTAAGGATCGAATTGCAGTTCAAAAATTTTCATTACCATCTTTACTGCAATTCGATCTATGACAACAGTAACGGAAAATAAAGATGTATGGTGTCTAAAATTCTACCAATTTGTATTTCATAAATTTAGCCAGAAGAAAAGTTATGGCACAAAGTACAAAAATTCAAGATTGTGACTATCACTCACTCTCAAGATGTTGTTCCAATGTTTCAGGCGCATGAATGCAACCCGCATTATCATATAAATCATAGCTAATCTTACTGTTGCTGTACCGTAGCAGTAACAATGTTATACATGCCAACATTATATTCGCGTTTTATCAAAGACACAGTCGTTCTTATTTTCATTGTGTTCAGCAAAATCAAGTGGTTACATTAACAAAAGTGATACAATTTTTTTTTTTGTAAAATTTGTTGTCAGCCCTTCTTTACACTTGACTTCGGCGAACGCAGCGAAAATTAAAACGACTATGTCTTTAACAACACGTGAAGATAATGTTGATATGCGGAATACTCGTATTGCTATAGCGATAGTAATGTTGATTATAAGACTTTAATGCGGGTTGCATACATATGCCTGAAACACTGGAACGGCTTCTTAAATACATGCTGCCTTCACTATGTTTGGTACAATTTGCTCTAAATATCTTAACTAATGGCGTTTGCCTGCAGTAAAAATTGTCTTATCTTCCTGCACCGTTACACAACAACAATGAAGATTTGTGAAAGTATTCGGAACTATTAGTTTCTTATACCAAACATTCACTATTGTCTACTTATTTGAAAAGTAGAAACCTTGAAACTGAAATATTTCTTATAAGAATATTGTTGATGCATGTTTATAATCTTCCCATAAAATAAAGTGCGCGCGAATTCTTATTTGTTGATTTCTCTGAAGCTAAAGAATTTCTCTTCAGAGTGAAACATCTGTAGATGATATCGTATGCTCTGGTGGAAGTGTAGAATCACCTTCTGTGTAGCACATCATGTTATCATATGTAAAATTCAAACAGGTTCGTCCTCGCTGCAAAGCATTTCTAACATGTTGCTCAGATTGCCTGTTCTACCGTCGCCGATGAATGTTTGGATAGCACGTGTGTAAGCAGTTTCACCGTGGAAAACATGCTCGAGATGGAGCTCTTTCAAACCGTCGTTAGCAGACCTCTATTGCGTGTAATAAAAATATGACACAGCGATGAGACAGTAGTTACTGCTGTGTTTTGTTTCGTCTCATCGTTGTCATATTTTTATTTTATTTTGTGGTTTTATATATTTTATCTGATTGTCCCGTTGCCTAAGCAAGGGCTTGTTCCTTAGTTTTTTTTTCAGACTGGTGCCAGTAACTCAAATACTTTTTAACTAATAGCTTTGAAAAAAATTGAGTCAATGTGCAGTCACACGATGCACAATACTGTGAATGCGTTTTCAAAAATAATGTACATTCGTCAGCAAAAAAATGTTTTGCTTCGTTTTGGCTTATTTTCCCGACAAAAAACGTGGCACTTTGGGTGACGAAATCTAAAAAAAAAAAAAACAGTTCAGTGCATTGCTATAAAAAATTCAGCTACAAATTATGACATATAGTGTCAAAACTGTGGAACAAAAGTTGATACGAGTATTAGGTAACAATAAAAATTATTTTCGAAATCACTGCAAAACTAAAGAACCAGCCCCTTAGGAATTTTATTTCGTGTGTGTATTCTATTGGCTAAAGCATACTCTCTTTATTTTCTTCTATTGTAGATTTATTTGGCTAACATCTACATTGCAATGGCGTAGGTATGTCCAGGAAACTAAATCCAGCCATGCACTCGCATTGCAAAACTCTTTCAAAGATCACATCTCTCACCACGTTACAAACACTAAATAACTTTTAATACCAATGTAGTCCAATGAGCACCAAATCGTAAAATGTTCTATAAATATACGCTGACGGTAATTCGTTACACTATTTAGTGTACGAAAGTGAATAATTATAACAAATAGGTGAGGCAGTCTCAAGAACCATCCCAGTATTCACCTGGATTGATTTCGGAAGACCTAATAAGAATAGTACGAAAAGTAATCTAAGCCGGGACCTCTCGAATGAGTTTAGTTTCTCCACTGCTCCACCTCGCTCGGGCCCTGGGTTAGTGTCACCAGTGTTTTATTCTGAAAATCTAGTGTAGGTTTTACCAATTCCGAATCATATTTTCACCGATTTAACCTGAAAAGTATTAAGCAGTAGCTTACAGTATGGGGCAGAAAGACTATGATAGGAAAATGTATATACTTAGTTCATTCTCGATACAAGCGAGAACATGTTATCCACGAATAATTCACGTAATATACATCAGCACACCTATCACATCCTTCATTGTTGAAACAGTGACGGAGTACTTCCTTGTAGTTCTCTATCGCTACCGTAAATTACAAGTGGGTTAATTTCTCACACGGAAAGGTTATGAAGGTCGTGATAATCTAGGAAGTTAATGACTGTCATGTCGCTGAATTAACCGCAGAGCAACAGAAAACAAACGGGAATGTCTCAAAACAGAGTGTGTGTGAACAATGAATGATACATCCGTGATCTCGAAGAGTGTCGGTGTTAATTTGTGTACTATTCGTGGATAACAAGTTGTATCTGGTATATTTATTGGTTTGGTTTGTTAGTTTCTCTATTCTGCCGGTCTTTCTGATCCAACCTTAGTGTGACAGTATTGTAATTTTTATTAATGTCTATGGCTAAGCCCCAGCGGTTACAAAAACCTTTCTTGTGTTCACTGAAGATGGCGTGTTTAGCGCAAAAGAAACTTTCCCGCTGCGTCTCAAAACTGAAAGAGAAGACGACGGTGTGTTGGACAGCGAAAGCGGATGTGCCTGTTCCGCGAGCTTCAGGATGGCAGGAATGCGGTGGCCGGACGCTCACGATTGGTCCAGAGGAAACAGCTTGCCAGCGGTGGTAATTGTCGGCGGGAAAGTGACTCTTTCAGACTCTGCGTCTACCCGAGCAATCCGTATTCCCACTCTCCAGTAACCTCTTGGTCGAGGTCGTTAACGAGGTCCATATTCGAGGAGTTGGTGTACAAGCCCATAGACGTGGTGTGCCAGTTCTTATCTTTGGTCCGTAATAAAGCAAATTGTCGTGGTACACGATTTAGTAGAGTGGTTTAAGAGATCCCTTTGCATATTTTGTTTAATATTTTCATGTAAGCAGAAGTTTCTTAAAATCGGACTAAATGAGTAAAATGAGCTCGGTGTGAGTCGGTGTTATCTTAGTAGGTAATATCTTTTCCAAATAGCTTCCCAGCTGGTGTGTTAAGGCTAGGTTTCAGTCGCCCTGGATTAGGCTGTAGTCAATTAAACAAATTAAAAATATTAAAAAACTTGACTACACATTTACTGTCTTGGTTTGTACTGCATCACAAAGTTAAATAGAATTTGCGTTTTAGTTGCAAATTACCAAATTTTCTCATCAGGATTTTATAGAAGCAAAACATAAGGAAATCCGTTATGGCTACTGAAATTGAACCATAAGTGGGAACGTCCGAAAGAAAGGAGACGAGTTCTTTAGAAACGAACAACAGTTGTTCGCGGCGAGGACATCCTCGCAGATGGGCACGGGCCAGGATGTTGACTGACAACTCTGCCGGTAAGGAGTGAGGGAGGGTAGTTGCCGTGCCGGTGGTCGATGTTGACGGTCCACGCCCCCCGGCCACCTGCCCGCGACCCCACCGTGTCCTCTTGCCCCAGTTCGCCCGCGGGCTAACTGCGAGCTTCCTGCCTCCGCCACGTGGTGACCGGCGATAAGACCTTTGCCTGCCGACTATCGAGAAACTGGGCGTCTCTTCCTTTCGCCATGTCTCAGCAAGGCACTTGTAGCTCTGTCAGATAAGCAAGCCCCGGATATTGACACCTGTTTCTTCCTTGCGTGCACATCTGCAGCTACACCAGCACATCGCCAGTTGGGCAGATGAGGTTTTTGTTTATTCTACCACCAACACCATGTCCAGCAACTACAGATACCATACTGTGTTTACTTTTTCTCTGTTACGTTAAGGGCCCATTGTTATCGTTACTCGAATAGCTCTAGGACCTAGGTGGTCTCCTACATTTAAGTTTACTCCCTGAGCGGATGATAGCGATGGAGTAGTCTTAAGTGAACAGGTAATGCCAATGTTTCGTTAAACTCATTTTATTATGTTCACTACACATTGGATTCTTTGTTGCCTGCATCGGCCCAATCTACTTGATGAGCCCAAAGCCAACTCGCGTGGAGACTTACTTACTCCTCTCGCGGATGTCTCACGCTACGAGCACCGGGGACGGACCTCTAGCCTGGCTGTGCCCTCCCGCAACACTGGAGCTGGTGCCTCTCGACGTCGTTGATGACCCTCTGGCTCGATGTCGGCGATGCGCAGCACCTCGTCATTCCTTGCGGCGGCTCTCTTTCACAAGCCTTCATAGTCGCGGCCCGAGATGTTGTTAAAACATCCTCCCGCAGCTTGCCCCCGCACTAGTCTGCGTTCCTGGCTACGTTACTCTCCTAACACCATGGTGGATAAATAAACCCTTTGTGTCAACTGAATTCTTCAGGTGTATATAAGTCTATACCGAAAAACTTGAAAATAACAATTCTAGAAAATGTTAATTGCCAACTTTATGGGCAAACATTTTCCTAAAATGGTGTATTCGCTATGCGTCCTTTATTTCCGCCGCAATAGGAAATTACGCCCCAGAAGTATGGCGCTGGGGAAAACTTTTTCCTCGGAAAGTTGACAAAAACTTTCGTGTAGGATAGTTTGACGACTTTTGCTTATTGACTTCGAGATTCCTACTATTTGTAACAGATGCAGTTAGCATTTATTTGTGTACCGTGGGCCCCTAAGGAGACTGTGCACATAAGTCCTAAACATACAATTTTACTATATTTTTATTTTAAAAAATGCGTCACGACTAAAGTCTAACGTGGAGTGTATAGGTTCTATTTTCCTTGCCGTTCTTGGGAAAACCCGTATCCATAGAATAGTTACTTACGGAGATGATTTAACAAAGTCTTACTGTGGGTACCCTTGCTTGGGGGCACGCATTTGCGTGTTTGAGGCCTAGAAGTACGGAGCGCTAAAGGCGACACAACACTATCATCACACCACACTCTGACCTCTAGGCGCGAGTCGCTGTTCTAGCTGGCAGCCATCTCACCGATAGCTCGCCTCTATGAAACATTTAGCGATGATCCTATAATTTTACGACTTGATATTAAATATAAAGGTGTACAGTACACGCTCATTGCTTTTTAATGTTTCTGTGCCAAAATTTCGTTGCCTAAGATGGATCGCAAAAGCAGCAATTTTCTGCCGCGAAAAAATAAGCTTTAATTAAGATTGATGGAGGACCTGTAAATGGTACACATGCGTGTAACGTTTTTTAATTCTATTCTTATTCAGACACAACTCATATACGCTGAGTATATTTCTAATAAATTATCGGCCGGAGCTCTGTACACTGCCGGCAGGCCTGGTGAGTGCCGTGCTGTAGCGTGGTACAGAATGTATTTGTTGTATAACTATTAAAATGTTTCTAATGCGTTTATACTATATTAAAAGAAGACGCATTTCATACTGTGTCCCCATAATTTTTAATTGCCGCACGCTAATTATAATAATTACCAAGGTCCTCCAAAGTGCTAAAAATTACTATTCCATGTTGCTGTAGCTGAGAAAATATCAACCGTAATTATAAAACAAAATCATATAAACCTGCATTGGACTTTACCACATACTTTCCACAAATAAAATAAAGCTTCGAAGCCCCGTTGAATAACGCATTCTACTAAAACACGTCGCGCTTGTTTAGTACTCCGTGCCTAGACGCGGTGAGGTGTTAGACAGACGTTTTGTGTTAGACTTATCGCCTTCCCGTTTCCGCGCCTCAAACGTAAAAAATAAGCTAGCATCCACTAATTCTTAATTCTGAAGGTGCTGCGGCGAAGAGGGAGAACGACGGAAATAGTACGCTGTGCTAGGAAAACTAAAAATGCATGTTCACGGTAGCTCTCACCATGTGCATGAAGTCAAGAGTCCCTCTTTCCAGATTAGATTACCTCATGTTCTTGACAACAGAAATATCAATTTGACGTTGATAAACATTTTATTTTATCACGGGACGGGTTTTTTCCTTTACGTTGTGTGAACCCATCTACGCAGCTCAGAAAATAATCAGTTCTTGCGCTCAACGTTTTTCGCACACTTGGTGTGCAGTCTAGGATTCTTCTTAGCAGTAGTGTAGTAGCTACGTGAGGTTTTGAACAAGTTTGTTCCATCCGTATCCCCGATGTAGCACTGGAGAAGAGAGATTCGTGTTGTAGCCCACTAATTTTAAGTTATTTAGTCATCAACCTTTCCGTTATTAGTATACCCTTATTAAAGTTTTGTAGCTTTTCGTTTGACCTGAGCATCCATTTTTCAGTTCTTGGTTTCAGCACAAATTCATCTTAGAATTTCTGAAGGAACCCAAGATATATAATAAAGCCCTCTGCGAATAAGCCGTGCTAGGTGTGTTGGTCTAGAATGCTACTCGCTTGGCCACGTCCAAGGTCGAACCCTGAATGTGAATGTTATCTTGCTCCTGATAACTCGACTGTCTACAAGCGTTGTTGTTTGCTTCCGAACAGCTTTCACGATTTCTTTTCGCATAAAACAGATAACTCCCGAAAGTGACTAAAACATGATTTCAAGGCCGATATAGGCATTTCACGCTAAAGTGAATACTTTATAAAACCATATAAAGTTTCCCTTTTGTTAAATTTACATTTTTCGTCACTTTTTTGTATAAACAGACAACCTGTACGTTTCGTCCCACTCAAAAAGTTAATATGTCCAGACCGCAATTCACTGGATTTATTGTTTATATTATTTTTGGAAGTTCTCTCATCACTTCAAGTGGTATACCTGAAAGTGCGTGAAAATTGAGACAGAGCTAGTTATCTAGATACAACGGAGTAAGTGTGCTTTTTAAGAAGTGCGTGGACAAATTCCGGCGTTCCTTATAAAACTAAGATAATCTTAAACTGTGTTAAATTTTTTTATGAAATGTCTACACGGAAGTTTGTTGCTCTCGCAATACCATTGCTTTATTAAAGCTCCCACTCCTGATCTCTCTGCCATCTCGCCTACTTCTTCCCGAGAGAATATTGTGCTGCATTACCCAAGTGTGTCGGTTGGAAAACAATTGGCCTCTTGAAGTTATGCAACAGTGTTTCAGCCGCGAAAGGTAGGGTTGCATAACGTCCAGGGGAAAACTGATTGTTTTTTGTTGATTCGACCCAAACGTCCGCGGAATACTAATAAATAAAGCATGGCGAACTTCAAGTATGGCGGTTTCAAGCCGAGGTTTTTGTATTTGTTTTATCCTTTAAGCTCTAGTTCGTTTGTTAATAATATTGTTACGTTTCTACCTGATGTGATCTTTGACAGTCTTTCAATTTGCAATGGAGTACGTCCAAGAAACTGAATCCACTCTACCTGATGTGTCAAAAAATGTAACTTCGAAAAATATATACCATATAGACTGGTAATAAAGTGGTTTATAAAAACGAAACGTACATTAAATCAGTGAAGTTATTGGACTAAAAGGTGTGCCGTAAATAGAAAAATCCCGAAATATTTGAAATGGTGTAACTTAAATGTGTCGGGGTCTTGAAGATATTGTTTTTGAATGATAAACGTATGAAAATGTGGAAAGTTTGGTGGGGTTTAGGAGTCACTGTGTGGTGATCAAGTCACTCGCTGCCCACCAGGACCTTGTTAGTGTCGTTTCCATATGTTGTTGCATGTAAAACGCATGGCGGACGTTGTTTAGCAGGTTTGATTATCTTTGGATTTTCTAATTTCCCTCTATTTTGGGGTTCTCTATTGCTTTTTAACCTCAATGCCTCATACCCAATAATGTTTTGATGATTAGCACCAAAATATTGTATCTTTTCATTTTTGTTCTATATTAACTTCATACAAGTTTGACTTTATGACCGAGCAAGGTGGCGCACCTGTAACGTTAGATTTTCATTTAGGAGGAACCTGAGGCCCTCATTATATCGACTTTCCATGGTTTCCCGAAATCACTCCAGAAGAATGCTGGGACGGTTATTTAAAGACTTTGGCCGATTCCTCTCCCAGTTACCGTCATTGTAGGGGGCCGCAGTTGACGCAGTGGCTACAGCACTCGCCTCTCAGCAAGGCGATCCGGGTTCGATTCTCGACGCGGTCGGTCCCTGGATTCTCGCATGTGCGAATCGTGCCAGACGGTGCCGCTGGTCGGAGGGTTTTGTCGGGGATCTCTCGTATCCCCAGTATCTTCATTCCGGCGCTGCTTCATACTCACATAATGCCACCACTCACCAACGCTAAAAAAAACCTTGCTGATAAGTGCTGACCAAAATCTCTTCAATCCTGTCATTGTAAAGTTGTCACTTTTTATGACCTCACTGTCAAGAGTAAAGCCTTCTTAACCTAACATGAATTAATTAGGGGTTTAAATAATCCAGATGATATCCGAAAACAAATTTATACATTGCATCTGTATTTACGTTCTTTGCGTCTCGTTGCTTAGTTTGTGAAGAGCTAGCTCAACATAAGCCGAAGTATGTGGAACATCAGTTCGAACACATAGTCGTGACTATACTAGTCTTGAAGGATAACTCGTATGTCGGTTTATCGGGGTTTTAACTGCTGCTGGATCCGATCACGGATCTTCCCATGTTAGACGGGACGTGATCGATGAGTTTCCTCGGTAGGTCTCCCTTGTTCCTCCTACGTTCCAATCCTAGTGCCTCCTTTACGTCATTGACGAACTGCTACATGCCCCAGAATCATACCATTTTAATTATATCCTCAATTGCTGGGCTTATTGCGGTCAAATATGTACGTTAAAAGCTCAACTACGTTGATTGCACTGTAGCGCAGGATAAATAGAATTTACGCTATAATCGCGAATTTTGCATATTCTTAGAATTAAAAATATACATATATAGGCCTATATATATATAATTTAGCGATTGATGAAGCGTGTGTGTTAGATAAAAAATTTTTAAATCCTACCGTTTTTTAAAGTCAGTTTGAAAAAACTACAGAACAGAATCACATACGTTATTAGCCAACTTTACGTGCTCAGAAAGTTGATGAAACCTCGTGTTTTTAATTTTTGCGAATTGGCTTCGAGAAACCTACGATTTTAAACGGATGTCTTTACTGCAGGATTAGCTACCATGCTCTTAAATCTTACATTTCAATGACGTACGTAGGTTTTTATTCGGTTGTAACAAATAACTAGAGACATGAACTTTTCGCGAAAAGAAATTTGCCTCACTTTGTGTCAGTGACTTGTGTGCACGTCTGCAGACTTGCTTCACGGTCAGAGATTGGATGTTTTGACATTCGTGTGTCGTGGGGTTTTACACGCAAATCACAGACGTGTGGTGTTACAGTAACCTTATTGTGATTGGTACAGTCAAATGAGAAAC
>PNEQ01053916.1:0-15978 GCA_003012365.1 Medauroidea extradentata | reverse complement strand
CACTGGAACAAAGTGGGGCAAAATTCTTTTCGCGAAAAGTTCATGTCTCTACAAATAACCCAATCAGGTAAAATATAAATAATCACTACACAGTGTATCTATCCCTTTTTATATTTGGACTCGCATTCGGGAGAACCCGGGTTCGAATCCCAGCTCCGTCCATCCTGATTTCTGTTTTACACGGTTTCCCAAAATTGATCCAGGTCATGGCTGATTCATCTCAAAGTTACTATCATCGGATCAGATTGTGTGATAAACGTCTCTTAATGACCTCGCTGTCGAGAAAACATGAAACACACTAACGAATAACAATTGTGTTAATGCACGTCTGAATGATAAAATTTGTTCCTTTGTTTAAAAAAATGTTTAGCGAATAAAGATTTGTTGAAGCAATAAAAGCTTTATACGATTATATTTAACGAAAATGTTTTCTCTGTCCAATTTGTTAAAAAAAAAAAAAAAAAAAAAAAAAAAAAAAAAAAAAAAAAAAAAAAAAAAAAAAAAAAAAAAAAAAAAAAAAAAAAAAAAAAAAAAAAAAAAAAAAAAAAAAAAAAAAAAAAAAATGCGATTTTTCATTTCTTTAGTACATAATGACGTGTGCAGTGTTTGTATTTACTTTCGTTGCAAGGTTCGCGTAACAGGTTATTCCAGTAAATACATCTGACTGCCTGCATGGAGGCTTCCGCTTCCATAACAGACCTTGTTCAGAACATACCTATATTGTGGCACACAGCACAATGCGATAAATTACATAATTTCGAGTTGTTCTGGAAGACAATACGCAAGCAAATAGAGGTCAAATAAGTTCATGCAGAATCAGGTTTTGGCATGCCGAAGGGAAACTACAATTATGAATCATTGTTTTTCAATTTTCGTTAGCGTTCGCATATAAGCAAGACAATTTTTGAGGAAGTTTCACAACTTTCTAGGAATAAAGATTTATCGAAAAAATAGAAACTAATACAGTTACCTATAGGTGATAGGTCACCTTCGTTCGTAGCCAGTTGTTTGTAGAGAATAATTTTTCCGCATACATGATTTACTGTGTGTGCATGCGCTTGATGCAAAGTAACAATATATTCGAGCCGAAAAAAATCTCCCTCCCCCTCTCTATATATCATCTTACCGCCATCGTACGTGTTCCATTATTTCTGTTGACTTCGCACAATGTCGGTATAACGTACAATACTAGCTAGGCACAAGCGGTAGACGAAAAGCATGTGAAAATTCCTGCTGCAGTTTACTGTGCAGGAACTCTTGCAACGTTGTGAGAAACGATTGTCAGTTGAATCGCTGGCTGATACCAGGCAGTTCAAGAGTCGACAACCGCTTGTCTACTCCTGTAGATACAACCTCCTCGGACCAGGAATCTCTCTTCTTCTCCTCCTCCTCCTCCTCCTCCTCCCCCCTTTTTTTCACAATATCTTAAATTCATTATTTCCTCTGCTGTCTTTTTTTTTTTTTTTTTTTTTTTTTTTTTTTTTTTTTTTTTTTTTTTTTTTTTTTTTTTTTTTTTTTTTTTTTTAGATACTTTTCCTTCAACTCAGTCCATACACGTTGACAAAACTCTTCACTAAAGCCATGCATTTTCTACGCAAATAATTCCGCTCTACTAGTCTCAATAAATCTGGTTTGTAATTAGTTCTCTTATTACTGCTCTACTTCTGAGCAGTTCCTTTTCAGTGACTTATTTTATTTGTCTCACTTTAAGGTGGCCACCTATCTCACACTTCAAATGTGCTGCAGTGTGTTCGTAAACAGGTTTTTTTCTACGAAACCATTCCACGTGTGCCCATTGTACCAGCGTGCGAAAAGAAAACATACTTCAGACAAGGTCAGAACCTCATTTTTAAGACACTGTGCTCATTAAAAATACTGTTTCTAAGCCCTTCAGCAAGGCTAAAAACTGCCTTTGCAGCCTCCCGTACTTCAAAATGCTCTAACCGGATGTATGCGAAACTCAGATTGCGATGTGCACTGAATTTTGCTACAGACTTTCCACTAATTAAATTATATACACACCGCTTAATGTCCCATAGTAACAACGGTTCGGCAAGAAGTTTGCACGCTAGTTCAGCGCTTGGATGGTTGAGGCGATGCGGCATTTGATGCGCGCTTTAAGGTCGACCTTATAGCTCCGGCTTTTCTGAGCCTTTAACGCGTAGGTAGGCGGCATCCTTACGGCCACGCCCGGTATATTTTTACGTTTTGTAATTTGTTTTTTTTCTCAAGTTAACATGCTTTTTATGTTGAGCAATCCCTACGTTTTTTCGTCTCCTATATACCATAATTTGTATCAAATTTTTTGGTAGCAATAAATCTCGCAATTTTTTAAGATATTTGCACCTAAAGTATCGCCAATTTGGTTTTGAAAATATGCCAAAATCAAGCAAAACAATTTCTGGGAACGAACAGTGCGTTAGTTTGCAAAACGCATACATAAATTGTGCGTTGTACGACGGCTCTTGGTCTTAAAATTTTTCTGAGCATTCCGTTAAAAAAGCTTAGTTTTTTTATCTCCCCCTCACCCCCTTCGTGCCTTACTCAGGCCCGACGCTTATCCCAGTATTCCAGAATTTGATGCAAATCATCGATATATTTTGCACATAGATGAAAGCTTGATTTTCGATCTCGACATTTCGAACTAGACATCAGGATGGTGGTGTACATCTCGCCACGTCGACATCGGTATATGACGTGTCGAATGTATTTCCTGAATAATGTCTACACGTTGACCTATATAACATGTTTACTTAGACATGTCGCATAGGCATACCAGGTGGTCAGAGTTGAAGAGAGATTCGCATAGTTTATTTTAGTACACATGTGCGTTTGAAGGAAGTAGGAAGGACAGCCTACAAATCAAATTTATTAATTCTTAGAAATTTACTCTGGCCAGTAAAGTGCACAGTCTGTGTTTTATTTAAAGTTAGTATTGATAGAATGTATTCGTACCCTATGGAAATGTGTGGAGTAGAATATTAATTCCTCTGGACGGTTTCAGATGCCGTAACAGAACTAACATACAGTGTTTTGGTCGCCAGAAATTGCACCAGTAACGAAGTTAAACATTTTTAGTAATGATGGAAAATACACTATTCCAAAATTGCGACGTTAACTTTCCTCTTAACTGTGTCCTACCGTAATACTGGAAAAACGTTTATCTTCACTGGTAAAAGGTTCTTCTACTGGAGTGACTGGCGGCCTACAACTGCATGTAAATACTGGTTCGTACCTCTGAAGTGTAGTTCTTGTTATGTGGTGGACTCTGCAATGAGTGCGAGAAGAGTGTACATGCGCCGAGGCAAGGATGCAGTGTGAAAGCGAACGCAAGGTACTATGTGCAATACCAGCGGACAGTGTTGTCATTTCCTCACTTTTATTTCACACGTGGTATATTTTAAAATGTCACCAAATATTACAAACCTCCAAGAAAATTAAGGAATATCATATATACATTTTTAATGCGTGTAATTAGTATAACTTTGGTGAAATTATTTATTTTCCATTTTTGGAATCAAAATACCATACACTACGAATGATACGCAAGGGCCGTACGACTGCAGAGACAGTTTCTGGTGCTGAGGAATGGTTCATGAAAAGTAGCGCGTTTTCTTGAAATAAACTGCAACAATATTAAATGTGTTAAGAGATGTGTGTGTTGGTAAATTAACTTTCTTTTGTATTCTTGAATCGTAGACCACTATAGTAAATGGTAATAATAGCATTCTAGGACAGTGGTGACAGAGCAGATAAGTTTTCCCGTCTGATTATATATATATATATGTGGTATGAATCCAGTCTGTGGCCTGGCTGCCGCAGTAAACGTCCAGAATAACCAATGGCCCGGAAGCTCATGTCGTTAGGAGGAAGTGGGAAACTCTTTTATAAACAAGGTTCTATTCCCAGCTGGGCTAGCATGAATTTCTCGCTTCGGGGAATTCACACACGCCTTTGATCAACGGCTTGCGACTTGGAAAATACGCGGTTTACGAGTGTAATCATTACCTCGTTTTAGCTGTTTGATACTTGATTTCATGACGCACTTGTGCTTGCACGTAAGTTATTAAAATATCGCAAATGTTATCTGGGCACTTATCTTTCAACTCGCAACAAGAACGGCTGTTTACCTACACAGATATAACAACCACGTGGAATTAAGATAAACTCTTTTGTGTATACCCATAAACCAATGTTACTTTTCTCCTGTGTAGGAACTTTTCGCACTCTATAAATTAGTTATGGGAGCATTCGGTGAAGAAATTTCATACTGTAGTAAGGTGTTTGTAAATCACAAGTTAGTCAGCCTGAAGTTTGAGGTTATTTCTTCACAGAACGACAGAATAACCAACCTTTTGATTGGAACTTGCTGGTTGCCCTGCAAGACCTCCGAGTTGTAACACAATACGTATGTATTATAGTTAACTTGTCCAAATGTGATACGATTCATTGTAACAAATTTAAGTATTATGTAAAGCCTGTACTGCAATGGCCGTAAAGTAGCCATATAGAAAATACCGTAAACGCACAGTAAGAAACTGGCACTTTTCTATCCCTCTTACCAGCTTACGACGTCTTAGCCAGCAGTACGGTATGTTGTAGAATGCACCGCTCAAACGTTTGTGTTCAGTTATCACGGTTATTTCTTACGGCAATTAAAGCACGGCCATAACTCAGCATTCCAATTAAATCCCCTAAATTGTAATCACCAGTTTTGACACTAACCTCCAGGATTTGTAAAATATTGAAGTTTTGGCAGTTAGTGATTAATGGTGCTGACCACCCCAACAATGTTCTGCATTGAGATAAGAAAAAAAATATTGCTAAAGAAATATATGTATGGGAATACAATTGTGTGTTTCTTTTAAATGAAATCCTTTAATCGCTTACGGCTACCTGGGTGAAAAAATAATAAAGCGTAAAATAGGCCGTGTTACGGTGTTACGCTGACTAACAAAACAAATGTCGGTGGTAGCATGTGGCCTATGTAGGTTCGGCGAACCTCGCCTGGTTTAATTCAACATGTATACCACTATCCTTTCTTCGCTAGGGCTCTGCACTGGGCAGCCCCCTTAGTGTAGAGGACAAACACTGAATGTGCAAGTTGTTCTTTGTCGTGTTCAGTCCTAAGCTTTGTTCGCGTGGGTCGGTACGTTCTGCAAGTTACTGCACCCAAGTTGCAACTAGGTGATCTTGCGCCTACTTGTAGTACTCAAGTTTCTGATAACAAACGGTTCTGCTGGCGAGTGTAACTGCACTTGATTGATACACATTTTGTACATCCTCAGCGAAGTGGGGTTAAAGTGCAATATATACGTATGTAGGCGAGAACGGAAACTTTGAATGTCAAACGTGTGCCTGTAGTATTTAATGTGTTTTTGTGTCTGATATACATGTATGGGTGTGTGTGTGTAAGTTTACAAAAATATTGCAATCTTTACAGGAAATGCTTGGAAATATACAAGTACGCCTGTATATTTACAAACAGGTTGTACACTTACAAATAATTGTATATTTACAACAAAGTTATTTTACATTTTATCTAACAATTTTTTGAAGTAACAACAAATTTTTTTGGTAACCAGTTTCCAAGAAAATTGTTGTAATAGTAACATATATTTTGTAAATTTTGACAGGCTATCGAAGGTTATTTTGTTTTACACCAAACGCTCTGCTTATAAAATATATTACACTAGTTCCCACGGGTATAGGATGCATTTTTGATTAAGAGCTTTTTCTGGTAAAGGCACGATTTTTTTATTGATGTGTATAGAAGCCCACTCATGAATAATAAACGCAAAATAATCAGATGGTTTTCAGTTAATCCCCGAAAATTTTTTTTTTTATTAATTAACAATCGCGTTTTAAATTTATTTGAATAACTCTGTTTCCTTTCAAAAATTCAAAGCATTGAATATAACGATTAGAAATTTATGAAACACGGTGTTTAGATAATTCCCCTTCCCCCTCGTAACTTCTCTGTTGATGATACGTATATTTGAGGTGTCGGTTTATCTACTTTGTAAGGAATGGCCCTCAGAAAACCTAGAGCCAGATCCTCCCCTGCTACCGACGACGCGAACATAACTGTATCGAGTCAGTTTGTCCACCAGCGGCGACAGTATAATGACTTATATAGAATGTGAGGGAGAGAGTCCAGGCTGGAGAAAGGAAGCCGCCTCGGAAGGAAGGAAGTGTGTCTTGCGTGCACATCGAGGGCGCGCTTGAGCATGCTTGCTGGAGTGGATCGACACCTCCCCTAATTGACGCCAACCCCTCCTCCTGCGAGCGAGATCGCCTCTGTGGGCGGGCGCCCCGTCCCGCTAGTCTTCCTCGCACAGGAACGACAGACATTTCCAAACATAACACGTACAATTTCCCTCATGTCCACTCACCAATTCCATGTTGTGTAAGTATAGATGGATTACTGTTCCCCATTACTGGGTCTGGTCTGCACGTTCAAGTGTGGACGTAATTTTTTTTCAGATATTCTTTCTTTTTTAGTATTTACATTATCGAAAAGGTTGCAGTTATCTGGAAGGTATACAATACGGGGGGGGGGGGAGAGAACTAGAGAGAGAGAGAGAGAGAGAGAGCAAAAGTGCGTGAACAGTTAAAACTTCCATTACATTTGTTTTGTTGATCACAGCTAAGATACGAACTGTTCAACTCTGCTCTTGAATTCAAGACCTCTAAATCTCACAATAAATAAAGTGAGCTTAGAGAGAAGGAGGGGTTGAAACATCCTACCCTCAGCCCCGAAACGCAACGTTGTCGCACAGTAATCAAGATTTTCCTGGAGCATATCCACGTCGGTACTAAAGTTAAATCTTTCATGATCGTTCAGTTCGTTAACAGGCTGTGCACCTGATGCATGAGCAATGTAGTAGCGTGTCGCGCCTTTTTTTTATTCTACGTGAAACAGTTAAACTTATTCGCAGTGTGTTTTAACTACGAAAATAACACACTGTTTAAACCAGGCTTCTGTAATTTTTAAATTCAACATGGTTAGAGGTACGTAAATTTCGCAGATACATTCCAGGTCAGGTTGAACGCCAATTATGTATACTTCATTGTCACGTCTGAGACTTGCTGGGGGCTGTTACGAAACGCGTTTGACTACTGCAAGCCAGTAGTAAATAAGGAAATAACGCGAAGTTCTATCGCTTGCTACCTGCTTGTGCGGTTATAAGCCAATATATAATCGATTGTGGCCAGTGAGTGCATAGGACTGACAAGTCTAGGCTGCTGCCTGATGAATCAGCGAAATTGACGTAGGCTACCTCTAAACATGGTTATTAAAAACATGTTCTGGGGACACCTCAAAAAGGCTAAAAACGGCTTTTTTTAGACAGCTGTATCTGGAAGTCGCAAAACACAATGTTTGAAGCATGCGTTGGACTTCACTACAAATGTTCCACGAATAAAATTGTAGGGTTCCATAGGAAAAATAGTAGTAGGAAAACACTGCATGCCAGTTTGGCTCTCCATGAATAGAAGCGATGCTGTTATTGTCGAGTATGGAAAGATGAACCTTATCACTTCACTGTTTCGCGTATCAAACGCACGGCAGTTGCTAGTAGGTTTCACAGTAGAATTTCTTGTACTTTTATCAGAGCAAGTTTGTGAGCTAATGTCAAGACATCAGTTTTAACTTTACAACGGAAATGTTTAAGATCATTGAAATGGTATTTAATTTACAAATATGTATAGAAGCGAGTGAAACAAATATTTTATGAGCAGAATGTTTGGGGTGAAACAAAATAAAATGCGGCAGCTTGTTACATTTTACACAATATTGATTATTCTTATAAAACAATTTTCTTGGAAACTGGTTGCCAAAAGTTATTTTTGTTTCATTTCACAGTATTTGTAAAATGTACGATATCTGTAAATACTCTCATTGCATTACATGTAAATCTCACTATTATTGTTAATAGTCTTACGAAAACATTGTGTATTTTGGAAAATATTTTCCAAAAGAATAATTGTAAATGTACTTCCTCTTTTTCAAAAGTTATTCTGCTTGAACCGTATATCTGTTATCATTTTGACTGTAGTATGTCGGTTGTCGCTGCTCTTGCTCTGAACCTGCACAGCAGACTTAAAAACCGGAACTAACTGCTAGTGGGTGGCGAAAGCAATGCGGGTAACCTCTACTGCAGCTGAGGGGACCTCGATGTTGAAATACACCCGCTTCCCTTGTCAACCTTGTGTTCTACAATACTCTGCAGTTCCTCTTCCGATCGACCACGTCGTAGCCTGCTGATACAAACTGTTCAAATATCGAAAATACAGTATTGCAGTTACAACAATACTGTGGTTGCATTTTTCTTGTCGCTAAAGTTTACAGTAATCTCGCGATTAAACTCAGCATATCGCTAAACGTTCCCTTTCATATTTAGTTGTGCAGGTTACTATACGACGAGCATCGACATTGCTTACACTACTGTTTGTTTTGTTCCCATCCCTTGAATAACTTTGATTTCTTCAGGCCATGTGAAATATATTCAAAAGGATTTACTTATGTGTGCGTCACCGCTACAAAAATAGAATCTCTAGAGAGACAATGCTTGCGGCGTCAAAATAATTGATTATTCAGTTTCTCCCTCCTCGAGTGTGAGATTTTGTTTGGCACTTAAGGGCGCCGCCTACCCGTGCGTGAGAGGCTCAAAAGCGACGGAGCAGTAAGGTCGACCTTGAAGCGCGCACCAAATGCCGCGTCGCCTCAACGAGCCAAGCGCTGAACTAGCGTGCAAGCTTCCCGCCGAACAGTTTTTACTATGGGACACTAAGCGGTGACCATATAATTTTGTTGGTGGAAAGTCTGCAACTAAATTCAGTGCAGGTCGCAATCTCAGTTTCACATACATCCGGTTAGTACATTTTGAAGTATGACAGTCTAAAAAGGCCGTTTTTAGCCATGTTGGAGGTCTTACAAACCATGTTTTAACGAACATGGCGTCTTAACAATGAGGTTCCGACCTTGTCTGAAGTTTCTTTTCTTTTTGTACGATGGCACAATGAGCGCACGTGGAATATTTTCATAGAAAAAACGGTATACGAACATACTGTAACGTATTTTAACCGTGGGGAAGGCGGCCGCCTTAAGGGGTCTCCCTACCTGCACTTATAATGCATTGCAGCGAGTTATCTCTTTTCGACGAAACTATTGAACGCATATTATATCTACATATCTACGAAAAGAACACACACTTCAAACTATGTCGCCATAGTTTCAAAAATTCGGCACGTTTATTAGAAACATTATTTTATGGTCCCTCAAACGGCCAAAAATGGCTTTTTCAGATTTCCGTATCTGGAAAATTAACGGTCAGATTAAAAAAAACTATAGAAACACGCTTAACCTTTGAACTACGCTGCCCATAAGTCAAATAATGTGGTCACCGCTTAAAGTCGCGTGCGAAAAAGTTTAATAGAAGAGCACTACACGCCGTCTGAGGGTCTTGAGCGGAGAGGCGTTACATACGTCCGTTAGTGGCAACCTTACTGCTCCTGCCTCACACAAACGCAGCTTAGCTAGGGAGGCCCCTTAACTTCTAGGTCCTTAGCGCTGATGAGGAATGACATGAGGTGAATATGGAGCAGCGCCGGAATGATAAGGGCGGGTAAAACTGAAGTTACATAAGAAAACAAGCCAGGTGTCTAACCCGGATCGCCGTGGTGGGAGGCGAGTGGTCAGACCACTCGTCCATCGCGGGCTTCATTTCTCTTAAGAGTTGACTGATATTTGGGTATTGTAAGCTGTTTAAGAATGTAAGAATCTTTCAGCAAGCGAAGCCGCTTATTATATTTTGTTGTGGCCCAGTTTGTTAATTTTCAAGATTTATCAAATGTGGAGAAAGTATGAAAATGCTTAAGCCAAAATTGTAGCAATGTTTAAACTATAAAACCGTTTCGGGCAAACAGAATTGTCATACGTGCAAAATATCTGTCACAGTCGCGTATAGTATACGTGTTATCAATAAAACGCGTGAGGTAGTGAGATAAAGAATCGGTGCGATGTGCAACTAATGGCGATGATATGGAAAACGCTATTGCCACGTAATGTAAGATGTCGACTTGAGTAGTGTGGAAGAACGTGACTAAAACTCGTACTGTCTGTGGCAGAGCTATTCTAGTTTCACATTCGTAACCGTCTGAACAAAGAAGTTCTGGTTTGTGAAATAGTAATAATGGTGTGCGTGATTATAGGCCATATTTTTTTTTTCGCAGAAAACTTTATCTTAGCTGTGCTGCGTACTTGTCAGACATTTTGTTGCGCTTATTGATACAGGCTGTTCCCAATTTCGACGGCCAATGAGAGTTGCGCTATCCTAACTCTAGACGTTGATTCGCCTGCAAGAAATTAAACGTGAAACATCGGTAGGAATGTGGCAGGTAATATACAGATAGCAAGATATTGGGGTTTGCTACAATCCACCCCACCATCTTCCCCACTTCGCCGATTCCTGTGTTGGCTGCAATGATGTAGTGGCCAGACCACTCATCTCACTACATGAAAACTCTTGTTCGATTCCCGGCGAGGTCGTTTCCGATTTCCGTATATGAGAAACAAGGCGTGTCGGCAGTTTCCCGTTCCACACGAAGTTCAATTGTTTTCTCTACTTTGACGACGTGTTGCAGTGAGCGGTGGCGGTTCTGACATTTTTGTTCGAGTCATTCTAGTCGCTGCAGAGGCTTGCGGTTTTTCGTTATTACTTCAGTCGTCGGAGTGATGTCTTCTAGGCGACCTGTGCTCGAAAAACGAGTGCAACATTCGTATACGAAGAATTTCATTGGGTTCTACTTCTTATGTGATTATCTATGTACTGAAAATGGTATGCTGCATCGCATATTTTCGTACACTAAGCATTCGAACTCAATTCGGGCGTCAGTTGTTTTCCGTGTGGCTTTGGGTAGGTTTCGAATTCTAGGGACAGTAGAAGCAAATATGACTGCTTTTTGGTGCAGTATGCTGGACTCCTAAATGTGTCCACTTTCTTGTTAGAAGTGTTTATTTATTCGTTACGTAAACATACGAAAAATAAGTTAGTGCTATGTAGTGTTTTACTGATATTAGTGTTAAGCTGATAATGTTCCATGTCGGTTATTTAAAGTGAACACTAAAATTAGACTCTGAATTACAATTAATATTTAAATAAACTTTATTATTTTACAAAAGCGTCGCAATTTTTTTTGTTAAAGTTCATGTATTAGATCATTTATTAATTCTAAAATGTGCAAATATTTAGTAACAGTTACCGTCTCTAATGGCCTCGCTGTCGACGAGGCGTGAAGCCTCCTTACCTTGTAATATTTTTTTCATCCATATAGGAATAAAATCGCCAGCACAGGCACCCGGAGGACCACGTGCACTGGTCTGATAGTAATGTAGTGACATGTGGAACTGTTGTCGCATCTGCGAGAAAGGCGTGTGGCACAGCTGTCTAGGCGTGCGTGTGGCCTTATTGCTTATCGGCAGTTAAGTCGCCGCGGGGCGCTCACCGCCTTGTAAACTGGGGCGAGACGTGACTGCACTCCACGGCCGCCTGCTTTACCGTCACACCGCCCATCACCACCGAGGTTCCTACGAGCACTTGGGTCGCAATAACTTTCTCCCTCCTCGGAAATGCTCGGTGGCATTCGTTCACCCTTGGCGATTTGACGTTTCTCCTCCTAAGTGTATAACGATGTTGTAGGCTTTTATTTGACACACATAAAAAAATATTTCGTTTTGTATTTTTAAAAATTTGTTGAAATTTTAAAATTTTCATTTTTAAATTCGGCATTTTTTATTAAATACAAAAATATTTTATTTTTTTGTTTTATGTATGTCAAATCATAGCCTACAACATTGTTATGCATTGTGCATTTTTTTTCGGTTTGGTATGTTAGTTGGTTTCAGGGCGTGCATAAAACCGTTAAGTGCAAATTTTGACATTTTCGACTCATTACGCAAAAGCTATAAGAGATACAAAAATTTCCTAAGGGGAAGATTTAATCACAATTTAAGTCTAAAATAAGAAATAAAATAGCTGGTACAAATATAAGAATAAAAAAATAAGTTGAAAACTGAGGTGAACCGCATTCGTCTAGAGCGAGTTTGGGAAACCATGGAAAACTGAAATCAGGATGGACGGAGCCGGGAGTCGAACCCGGTTCCTCCCGGGCGGGAGTCGAACGTGTTACCGTTGCGCAACGTCACTTGGTGAAGGTGTTTGTGGAATTTTGCGTAGACTAAGGGACTGTGTGAAATATTCATATTTAATTAAGTAAATGCTTGTTTTAGATAATTTACGCATTTCATACGTGTATTATCGGACCATTTAAGTTATGAATTATTGGTCATTCATATTCAGGCTTTTCTGAGAAACTAATATTTATTTTTTTACACCAAACAATATGAAATATGTGTTTTGTATGACGTTTCACATTTCACAAGATAAGTTAGTGGTGGAGATTAATCTTGTCAGGTTGTCATCGTGGCATCTGTGTGAAACAGACATGTCGATTTGTCACACTTTTTACTGGGTTCCACTTTGCGTAGAGTTCAGTTATGGTGTCTATGGATTTCGAGATGGTTGATCTAGCAACAGGAACACTGTCATGGCAAGTGTTTTTAATGTAAATTAGCAAATTATTAATTTTGTTCAGTTTGAATTGGAACACTTAGTATTTCGAATCAACCAATCTTCCGTACAGGTTAAATAACAAACTCCCAAAACTTCGTTATTGTATGAAAAAGGTCGTGTGACAATTTAGCTAACTAAAACGGTAATTCGAAACGTATGGTCCGATGGAACAAATTTAATGTAATTATATAATACTATAGGTGGTTCGAAATAAAGTGAGCAGTCGGAAAAGCCTAGCTAAAGTTCTATTTTCAGCCAATTCGTATCTTTCCGCGCGTAACAACTAACGACAGGACAAGTCTAACCTCTCTGGACACATCACTTGATGTTTGCGCGTGTAAGATAAATTGTGCAGTCAGTATGAATCGATGCAGTTTAATAAATTAAGTTTATTAATTATATATAATACCATTATGCCGATTTCGGTTGATTTTGTTTCTGTATTGTTGTATTTAAGCAGGAAACACACGGAACTATATTGTGTAATTTCACTGCCAACCATACAGGCAGTAAGGCAACTAAATGAATGCTAAATTATATGCAGTAACGTCTAGTGATGTATTTCAAAGGTTACATTTTTAGTGCTCACTTTATCGCGAACGACCTATACTACTTTCGTATATGGTGTCTGGTATTTACCATGCTTTAATACGTGTTGAAAAATAAATATTTAATCACAAACACTTCATTAAGTATAAATAATCTGTGACCGTAAAATTTGGAACGTGGCCGAAGGTGCAACTGCTGTATTCTATTTCGCATGTCATCGTTAGCGTGAATTTATGTTTAGCTTGAAAAAAGTAACATGCAACAGGTAAGGGAGTTCTCATTAATATCGATAGTTAACTACTGTGTTTAAAGAATATTATAATAGTTACTCCTAGTAAAAGAAACTGCATCATAGTTTCCAGTGGTCTTAAAAATCTCTCTTGCAAGGCAAGCTGCACCAACGTACAGAATTGTGCATATCTCGAGTATCACATTTTAAACAAACATATGATTATCAGGAAAACAAAATCACGCCTCAGCGTTCATTGATGTATTGAAATGTAACTAAAATTCAGACTTTTCTCCCGCCTCGTGCAGGATCGCCGTGAGACGCATGATACGGTATTTATTTTATTGTTAAAGTGCTGATGTGCACATACACACATTTTAAGTTGCCTATTGTGTTTTTCAAATTTGAAAGAAAAAAAGCACCTTAGCACACATTTTTTGCGGTAGCTACGAAAAAGACAGTATTAAAACTAACATAGTTCTTCACTAGAGAAATTAAAAAAACTGAAAAGTAGTAATGACGCGGGGTATGTGGAATCAAAATTAATTCTAGTTTGAGATTATAACAGTCACGAAAATGAAAAATAATGTTACATAAAATCTTCTCACGCGTGTTAACCACTGGTTGGTCAATTAAGTTACATAAGCAACTCCAGCAGTAAGTGATAGCTTTAATTTTTTTGTTCTCTCCCTCAATTGCTGTATGGTGTAAAATACGTGTTTATGTATTAGACGTGCGCATGGACTAGGAAAAATCCTCATAAATGCCTTGTGAATGCAGTTGCAGCTACCAATTTTGTTGTCGGCAATGTAACTCCAAGTAGTTAACCAGAGTGGCCATTACCATAGGCACCACGTGCAGTTTAACAATGGTTTTCATGCACCATTGCATTTAAGAGGGCCTGGCACATAATTCAACGCTGAAAGCGTTAATCTATAACTGTAGGTTTCTTGAAGCCAATTTGCGAAAATTAAACAATAACTATCCTTGACAATAGTTTTTGCCAACGTTTTAAACTAAATTGTTTCCAGTGTTACGAACTTCTGAGGCACAATATCTGACACCGGAACCTCGTGCATTTAACTGCGGCGCAAGAGATCACGCGTAACGAATTAGTAATTCTGGATAAATATTTACTCATAAAGTTGGCAAATACCATTATCTAGGATTGCCATTGAGTATTTTATCCATATTGGCTTCGAAAAAAGCGTAGGAATCAATTGATGTTTTCAGCGTTTATTTATCTACCACGCACTCTTTAAGTAACTAGCTGGGGTTTATGTATGTTTGCTGGATCACCACGTTATGTCTTAAACGACTGAGGGTCACGTGACACTGAACACTTGATTTATTGTAGGAGCGCTTCAAGCTGGAATTTTACTCGGCCCATTGCGACCTCTTTAGATAAAGGGAAATCACTATTTCAATTATCTGCATTGTAGAACCCATTACCTTATATAAACTCAAACCCCGTATATTTGTTCATAGTCAGTGTTCCCAGTGAGTAGCAACTGATAAGACAGATGGTCGGGGCTTGAGTATACACAAGACACTGTAGATTGTAGGCTTGAGTATACACAAGACACTGTAGTTGGTAGAATCTGCACCTCTACGCGAGAGGCATTCGTGTTGCCAAACCTCACGACTGTGGTTGCCTACGGATGAAAGATTATTTGATCCGGGACGTCATCAGAACCTCCTGCCAGTATACAACCTGTAGTGAAGTACATTCAGGAGGGTTGCGTTCCCGAAGGGATTGACAGCCCATCTCACTATTCAAACGCTTTGCGTTGTGGTCGTAAACAGGTTTTTTCTAGGAAACTATTCCACGCGCACAAATTGTACCAACGTACGAAAAGAAAACACTTCAGACACGATCGGAACCTCGTTGTTAAGACACTATGCTCAATTAAAGCACTGTTTCTAAGCCCTCCAACATAGTTTAAAGGCCTTTTCAGACTTCCATACATCAAAATACTAGCCGGATGAATGTAAAACTCAGATTGCGATGTGCACTGAACTTTGCCACAGACTTTCTACCAATAAAAGTATACGGTCTCATAGTACGAACGGTGTGGCGGGAAGCTTGAGCACTAGTTCAGCGCTTTGATCGTTGAGGCGATGCGGCATTTGATGCGCTTTTCAACGTCACCCTTATATGTCTCCTCCATTACTGAGCCTCTAGCGCGTGTAAGCTGTAAGTTCCATACAGTGATATTCATCAAAATCGCCCGTCTGACATGACACGGACATTACTTTCTTAAGTGTTAAATTGTCACACCTTCACTGCATTTATTAGTTTTTTAACGAGTAACCTTCAGGAGTAAGAAAGTCATACATTTACATGAATGGTTACAGGTGTCGGGTATAGTATTGTTACAAGTTTGAGAGCACAAACTTTATATGTGGGCAATTCCCATGAGTTCTTTGGGATAGAGGTCTTATAATTACAAATAAAAGAGTTAAATTAAGTACTGGATTTAATAGCTCACAAAGCTACGAAATACACAAAACAGTAATCAACTAGAACTCTCACAACACAATTAGTTATGCACACAATTACTC
>PNEQ01053915.1:10601-21799 GCA_003012365.1 Medauroidea extradentata | reverse complement strand
GTTCCCGTCAAATTCAATAAAAACCATACTTGCAACCCCATCTTCACAGGGGTTTCCTGCCCTTAGGAGTGGTTTCCAGGCATTCGTTGCCAGACATTTTCTAACTGTTATTTTGCAAGGAACATCCTGTCACAGTTTGTCGCAGAGCTGATGACTCACCCTGTATAATACACAATCAGTGGCAAGACGTCCTGAGCAACAACAGTGAGTTTCATGTGACATGTTTCAAACAAACTTCAAGAACAGACGAGGCAGCCTGAAAGAGACAGGAAACATTACATAATATCCCACGTTTCTGACGAGCGAATTCGTTTTAAAAATATTCTGTAAGTTTTCCTCGAAACATTTATCACAGCAACAATAGAAAATGCAATCTCATCGCTCACTAAAACAATATTCAATGCTGTTTCTGTAGCAGAATTTGGGAGACAGGATTTTAAGAAGGAAATATAAATAGCTCATAGGTTCAATATCTGAGGACATGAGATCACGCCCCTAAATTGGCACAACTCTTAAGGGCGCCGCCTACCTGCGTGTTAGAGGCTCAGAAGCGACGGAAATATAAGGGCAACCTTGAAATGCGCATCAAATATGCCACATCGTCACGAGCTAAACGCTTAACTTACGTGTAAGATTCCCTCGAATCCATTTTATAGGACTTTTAAGAGGTGAATATATAATTGTATTGGTGGAAAGTCTGTAACAAAGCTTAGTGCACATTTCTATATGAGATTCGCATAAGTATATAACGATAGTTAAAAGTTAAATTTACAAACATAATATTTTGATAAAGTCACTTAAAAGACAAAAATGATCAAATCATCTTCAATTAAGGCCAGTCACAAAGTTTACACAAAACTTGTTCCATAATAATATAGTACTGCATTAACTGTATATGGTTAACTGCCTGACATTATTTATAAAAAGAAGTAAGTTACTATTAATACAATTTTCATAGACGGTGAACAAGATAAATTGTGCTGGGGAAGGAGTGACTTTACCAAATATAATATATCTAGTTACCACTAAGAATAGACGAACTATACAAGGTAAAACAAAGCAAAGTAAAATGAACATGTGCTAACAAACGGCAGTGTCTCACCTAGCCGCGGGTAGAAGTACGGAGAACAACCACACAACTCCACAGTGAGGTTGGCCTGGCACTCTGTGAAGCAGTTGAGGAAGGAATATCTCCTGGCAGCCTGTATGTGTCCCTCGCCCTGTGTGTAGCACCTCCTCTGTTCTGGCTCCAGTCTCATTACACTATCAGTGGAGTATGTGCTCACTGGGTACACTGATATCAGCATCTTGGTGCCAGATGGCAGGAACCTCTCGTCTACTGACTCGTCGGGGTAGTCGTAGGGGTTGTGGACCAGCACCTGCAGGTAGAACAATACACTCACCACTTGGGTATTTGAGAGCTAGACGTACCTGTGTCAGATCATGTGAACAAATGGATGGATTTATGCACCAGGCACATTTAAAGTAAAGTATTTTGGCCATACTTATATTAAAATAGTGTACTCTACTTCGGTTGTCTGTACTATCTACCTAATAACTTGAACAAGTCAGTCTGAAGAAGAAACAACGAGAATCTTTCTTTTACAGAACATATATTTGTATGGTAAAACCGGATAATACCGACAGCAAATAACTTATATTACCATAACGTACACTCCCATGGCTTAGCACTGCTAAAAATGGAAATCATCCACCCACTGAGAAATGGTTGAAAATTTGACAGAATGAAATGTATGTTCTTTTCTCTGCGAAACTTCGTGTGCTAGTCTTATGGGTATCAAACATATGTACACTGCATATAAATGTAAAACAATGTTGTATAAAAGGTTGACGCCCCACGTGTTGGGGGTCGGGAATTAGAAATGTTGGGCGAAAGTCGACAAGCCCTTCCCACCCAACAATGGGTCTACTTCTGGGTTAGCTGGCGACTAGGACGTGGACTAACCCTGGGTATCGGAAAAGGTAGCTGATTTCCCTTTTCTCTATTGTTTCAGTTGGCCGGGCGAGCTGCAGGAGTGAAGCACCATACTGCAGGTCTCGGTGCTAGAGGTCGCAGCGTAGGCTTGGTTCTGATCCTCGTCGGACAAGGTGGTGTAGGAACTGCAGTAATTGGGACTCTTTGGCGAGAAGGATTCCTGGAACGGAAGGTGAGGGCTTTGACGTGAGAGAAAGTAGCGGGGCGTGAGGGTGACGGGACTGATTTGGGAGGGGTGTCAGGAAGGGGTTCGAGGAGTGGTGGCACCTCCACAGACCTGATTAGCAGGGTGACACCCTCTAAGGTCTCTCCTCGATGCTCTGCTGCTGCCACGTCCTTCTGTGCCGAGTAGATCCCTGTGTATGGGTTTTTGGTGGCCAGCACCTCCTTCACAGACTCCACTAGCTTGGCACGAGCGGTCTGTCTTTTGCCTGCCCTATGCTTGGGCATACCTTGGATAAGATTAACTTTAGAGTAAAGTGAAAGAAGTTACTTGAAAAGAGAGCAGGTGTCCAGAGTATCTGCGTCCACAAACTAACGGCTCCAAAAGGCAAACAGGTTAAGCAAAATAAGACTCGTAAATCCAGATGATGTGTCTCACGTTGAGGAACTATTGAGTCCAATGCAAAGCACGACAGCTGTCCCAGCCGCTGTTCCCCGCACAGATCTCGGGCTCCCCAAGGCAAACCACGATACCTGGCTTCTGGTTAGGCGTGAATGGCGGATGCCGGTGAGGTGAACCTCCTTTCTGAGAGACCTGCCCAGTGTAGTGCTGTCCCACCGCTGACGAGACGCCGTGGACGGGGTAGATAGATGGGGCGACAGTCTCCCAGAACAAGAGATAGCTTCCAGTCTCCGAGTATACTTACTTTACAGACCCAAACTGCAGAATACTCGAGGAGAAAAGAATTGGGAGTGGGTAACAGAAAGGAACAGGGAGTGAAAGCTAAAGGAGACAAAATGGAAGGTCCGTTTAACTGTGTTTTTATTGCTCGAAAGAACAATAAAATCCACCCTGTGCCAAGTCGTTATGCCGGGAGGCGGCGGAAAGCAGCAATAAAAGCACTGGAGCCCGAGGAGAGGCCAATGCTGTGGACGTAGGCTCATCTTTGCTGGCTTGTTCTCTCATGCGATGGGCGACTTCTCGCGGACACGATCCGTCGAAAGGCAGCGGACGCTGGAACCCTCTTCTTCTCGACGAGAGAAAGTTGTAAAAACAACTAGCAGAAATAAGCTGTGAAGTCTCGGCCGGCGTAGCGAGGCGCTAGACTTGCTGGTGCTTGTCGGTAGGAACACTGCTTGAAGGCAGTAGTGTAGGACTCGTCGACCCAGGAACACTGGTCTGTCTCGGCAAAATTTGCGTCTTTGATACAAGCACTGATGTGCGTGAAAATGATGAGTGAACTCTTGATTCGCCGGCCGTCATGGAGGCAGGAATGCGCTGGTTTGATGTGCGCCTGAGGCAGCTGGCAGCAGGGGTTGCTTGTAGGGGTGGTAACCCTCCCTTCTGAACTCAGCTGCGTGTGCTGCGGGTGGCGTGTATCCAGGCGGCGTGCCGTTTATCCAACAATGCCATCCTAACTGCCCCGGACAAGGTCGTGAAAACACTAGCGGGAAATATTAAGGGTGCTGCCTAGTGCGGAATGCACGGAACATGTGCGGGATAGCAGGGAGAGATGGGACAAGCTGTGGGAGAAGTAGAAGGGAACTGGCTTAGGGCAAGGCGGAGGCTGGGAACCACAAAACGATGCTGCGCAGCATGCATCAATTCCCCACCCCCTTCCTTTTTCTCGGCCGGCGGGTTGAATTCAGTGGCCTTCTGCTTGCATCATTCCTTCTGCTTCTTAGATGTTATGGAGATCTTCCTCTCACCCAGCCAGTGTTTCGGAGAAGCCCTCAGCCTAATGCATGTGCGATGCACCTAAATGACATATTGAACAGTCTTCCAAACAAACTAGCTAATCCTTGGGGAGGGGAGTGTTCGTAAAAAACTTTGCGGTATCTAGTGCTTTTGTACACACACACGCGCGCGCGCACACACACACACACACACACACACACATATATATATATATATATATATATATATATATATATATATATATATATATATATATATATATATATATAAATAATTCCATTAATTCAACTAGGTTGGCACACAATGTCGGGTGGTACACTTACAAGAAATTGTAAACTCTGTAACAACACACATGATTAGTTCTTTGGTAAACAGGCATAACTTATAAATATACAGGAGTTTATACAGTTATATACAGGCTTGACTTGAAACATAACACAACAATGATTTGAGTTTCATTTGTTCGTTTCTCTCTCTCGTTCAGTCCAGATGTCTTTTATGTATTCATCTGCTTTTAGCACGTAAGCTCGATTCATGGGAAGGTATTATGGCACAATGCAAAGATTGTAAGTTCACACTTCAGCAAGCAAAATATTTCTTTATACAATAAAAGATACTGAGTTTACTGAGGAGTCTTCTAACGTCAAGAATTCAAACCTAGAGGTATTCTGCTTCAAAGGCCATGAAGGTTTAAGGTCGTTTTGGAGCATACAGAGCCTTCATAGTGGACGTGTTGGTTTCAAACCCACGGGGATGTTCCTCAACTCATTTGAGCGAATTGGGGCTTAGAGATTTGAATAACACACATAATCTTTGATACAATCATACTCAATTGCTCGGTATTATACGCTACCATTGTTTCTTGCAGCTTATGTAGCACTGTATTTGCTGTGGCATGTAAGCATGCGGTTAAGGGAGTGCTCTGCTTTCAACACTTTTGGAGACTTTGTACACTTACTAGACTAGCATTAACACTATGAAAACCCAACTCAAGGCTAAGCTACCCACTTCACTGTCTTCGGGTTTGACTTGGCATAGCACTTAAGGATGGGTAACTCCAGGAGGGAGTTTCTCTGAGCAGGTGTAGAGGTTGACTGGAAAACCTTTACACGCAGAGTCTTTCTGAGGATGTTGTCTCACGTGCTCATCTCGAGGTCTAGCTGTAGCAGCCCTGCTGTAAAGATGAGTCTCCCCTACAACCCCTCCACGGCTGTACCCTGCACTGCGGCGGGAAGTACTTAGAGGCGGTCAGGGGAGGGGAGTGCACTGCGACCGGTGTGCTCTCCTTGTAGACTGACGGACTCGTTGAGATGGGTGCGGTCTTCTCTGAGGTTGCCATGGTGACCGGCCATGGGCAGACTGGTGGTGTCCCAGTGAGGGAAGGGGCAGCTGCCTAAAGTTCCTGTGTCTCGACGCATGGGTATGTGGAAGGTAGCCTGTCCTCTACCGTCTGGTAATGCTCGCTAGGAATTGGAAGGTCGCAGGTTCGATTCTCTGTCAATGTATGACGTGTATGAGGCTCGACTGCTACTCCTTCTGTTTCGTGGAATGGAGCCAGAGGTTCTACTGCCTCGTTTCTCGAAGAACTGGATGGCGGAGGTAGGGCTTTCTGTCGGCAGTACTTGTCTTGGTTATGTTGCCCCCATTATTATGAAGCCAGTAGGTGTTTCCTCCAGTTTCCGCTATCTTGTTAGGACCTTCCCATTTTGGTTAGAATCCTGCGTTGAAGTGCGCTGCCTTATCGCTGAGTGTATGGCTCTTGGTATACTCGTACCCACTGTCAGGTATTCTTGGGGCAGGCATTCCTGTCTTTTGTGGTGATTTTCGCTGGAGGTACTGTTGCTGAGAGTGCACAGCCTTTTCTCTCCTGCGGACTGCATTTCTACATAGGTGCTCGGCTGTTGGGATATCAGTGGGATCTCCTTCCCATTCCTAGTCCTTAGGCTGGCGGATTCCGTGGCCAAATAAGAGCTCGCTTGGTGAGGATCCTATGGCTTTGTTATGGCGACATCGAAGATTAAAGAGTATCTCAGGGATGTATTGGTCCCAGTTTTGGTGGTCCTGGTCCATATGTAGTCTCAAACCCTTCTTGATCTCTTGATTTCTCCTCTCAGTCGGGTTGCTTTGGGGGTGGTACCTGGGTGTTGTCCAGGCTTCAGTTCCCCATCGCTTCATGGCTGTATTCCATTGCCCTCCTCGGAACTGGACTCCGTTGTTTGTAGCACGGCCTTTGGAAAACCCCATCTGGGGAAGAACACTTCGTCCATCTTTCGGATAAAGGTTTTGGCCTCAGCATTTGGCAGCGAGTAGGCCAAGAACCATCTGGAGAAGAGGTCAGTGATGATGAGAAGATAGTGTTTGTGTCTATGGGATGTTGGGTATGGTCCCATCAGATCGACGGCTATGGTGCTCCATGGTGCTGTCGGCCTACGAGGTTTCGGTACTGTTCTTGTGGAGTCATTGGACTTGGTCGTAGCACATTTCAGGCACTGGGAGACCTAGTCATGCACGTCTTGCCTAATCCCTCTCCATGTGAACCTCTCAAGTATAGCCCTTAAGGTCTCGGTGCTCCAGGGTGGCCAGCATCTGGATGGTCGTGGTAATGGTGACGTAAATCCACCCTTATTACAGGTGGCACCCAGAGTTTCCAGGTTGATGTTTGGGCATCGTCCCTGGCCCATACATATCCTCCTTCCTCTTTGTAGTGCTGTGGTGCAGCTTGCAACAGCTTAGGGATGTCTGAATTTTGCTGTTGTGCTTTGGCTAAGTTTTCTCTGTTAACAGCAGCTCTCAAAGTTTGAATTAAGACCTCGTCTTGAAGCTCAGGGTTGGGCGGCAGATGTGAAGCTCAGGGTTGGGCGGCAGATGTGGTGGTATCGCCCGGTCGCAGTCTTCTCGTGGCGGGTCATTAGATTGGTAGTTTAGCGCCCTGGATAAAGCATCAGGCAGGTCGTTGGTGCTACCTGGGTAGTGTAGTAAAATTGAATTCCTGCAATAGAAGCACCCATCTTCCTAGCTTTGACTTGGTGGCGCTAGCTTTGTGCAGACATGCGAAGGCCCTGTTGTCTGTGCGAAGAATGAATGGGGCATCTTCCAAGTAGTAGCAGAATTTATTTATCCCCCATATGACGGCCAGGCATTATTGCTCATTGCTATGATAACGTGTTTCTGGAACAGTCAGTTAGGTACTTGCGTAGGCTATCACTTTCTTGGTTCCATTCTC
Source organism: Medauroidea extradentata (assembly GCA_003012365.1). Lineage (NCBI taxonomy): Eukaryota > Metazoa > Arthropoda > Insecta > Phasmatodea > Phasmatidae > Medauroidea > Medauroidea extradentata. Next base: position 14,719 of record PNEQ01053915.1, on the reverse strand, counting down.
GCCCTGTTAGTATAGTACTGCTCCGAGGCCTTTAATGCTAGTATCCGTTTGTAGGATTAGCGGCTCTCTTGGTGTTGGGCGATGCAGCGCTGGTGGTGACCGGAAGGCAGCTTTTACGGCTGGGAAGGCTCGGTTGGCTTCCGTAGTCCACTTCCAATCTTTATTCCCCTGTAGGAGGTCGTTCAATGGTTTAAAGAGGCTGGCAGCATCGGGTATGTAATCTCTGAGCCAATTACATAATCCCAAGCACCTCCTTAACTGCTTATTATTCTTCAGTATGGCTGCTTCTTGGATTTCACTGACTTTTTCCTCTTGAGCGAAGTTGCCAGTAGGAGTTATGCGGTGCCCTAAGAAATCGACTTCGGTTTTGCCAAAGTGGCATTTTTCCAGCCTGCAGGTAAGTTGGTGTAGTTCGAAGCGTTCGAGAACCAACTGCAGGTGGTATAGGTGTTCTCCCAATGTGTTTGAGAATATGATGACATCAACCAGGTATGCATGACAGAATTTGTCAATGTACCCTGTTAAGACTACTGCAGACATCATTCTCTGGTAAGTTGCTGGAGCATTTTTGAGGCCTAAAGGCATGATGGTGAAATCCCATTTTTCTCCATCTGGGGTAGTGTAAGATGTGTATTTTCTGGAGTCGGGTTTTACTGGAAACTGCCAGTATCCACTTCTAAGATCCACTTTGCTGAAGATGCGGGTTGGCCTAAAGCCCTGAGAGTATGTCCTAAGTTAAGGTCTGGTGGTGCTACGTTCTTTGTGATTTGGTTCAAATCATAGTAGTTGACGCAGAACCTCAGAGTTCCATCTTTATTGAGGACAATCACTACTTTTGAGTTGTATGCTAATTTAGAGGGCTGGATGATACCCAGTTGCTTCATTTCTACGATCTGGTTTTCTATCACCTTCTGTTTTGCAGGAGTCGGTGTACCAGGTGGACAGTAAACCACTTGCTGCGAGGTGAGCGTGATATCGTGCTCCATAGTAGAGGTTTGGCATAAGGTACCCAGATATTGGAATACCTGGTTCTTTTGGTTCAACAGGTCAGCCAATTCTTGAGCTTGTGGATCATTTAGTTGGTGGTTGACGTCTTTACTGCTGACTGGCTGACTCAGTGGGATGGCTCTAGGGTGTCACCAGTCGACTGACTGCCTGCGATTGGTCCCCTAGTAGACTCGTTCTTGCGCACAGTCGATTATGGCAGAGTGGTGCTGGAGCCAGGGGTGTCCCAAGATAACTTCCTCCCATAGGCAATCAGCTACTATGAAGTCAGCGATCATATCTTGGTCTCCGATGCTCACGGTTAAGGTGATAGTTCCACTGGTCTGGAGTTCTGTCCCTTCTTGTGCCATGTGGACTGGTTTTTGGTTAGGTTTGATTGGTGCATTGGTACAGGACTTGCGTATGAAGTTGGCTGTTGCTGCAGTGTCCAACAATGCCATCCTGACCCTGGCACTCTATATTTATCATTATGCGAGGTGGGGGTTGTATTGCCCTGCTGTAGACAGTTTAGAATCTTGGAGTACCCCTTTAGTGGAACTGAGGAGGGGCTTATTTTCCCGGTCTCCTCGTTTCCCATCGGAGTAGATGGAGTTCTCTAGAAGGGCTTCTGCGGTGGTGCAGTCGTGTCTTTCTTCTTTGCCGCAAGACCAGGGCAATTTTTATGAAAATGATGGCCTGGGCAGTGCCAAAACTTGGGTAGCTGAGGTTTTGCAGGAGGAGGTAGGGGTGAACTTGGCTTGTGGCCCGTTCCTTTCTCCTTGGCTGCGAGGAAGTAACTTTGTGTTGTCTTGCTTCTGCTATATCGTGTTCCCGTATTTTGGCCAATTAAACCAACTCTTCTATTGTTGTGGGTGCTGGGTGACACATGTGTTGTTTCATCTCGGGGTTGCAGCCAAAGAACAATCATCTCCACAGCGTTGTGTTCATTCATTTGAGGCTGTGAGCATTGTAGCAGTAGGACTTTTCGACATATGAATATCTCTGCTTCTTCTTCTGGATTTTGGTACTGTGTGTACAGTTCTTCTGTGAGACGACCTAGTACGTTTCTCCCAGAGAAGTGGGCTTGCAGCCTTGTCGTGAACTGCGTCCATGTAGTTACGAAATCCCCATATTTCTTCCACCAACCCCGGGCTTCACCCCTCAGCTGCTCTCGGGCTTTAGTGACCCAAGTTGTGGGCGGCGTTCTTGTTCTGCGGAATTCGGCTTCGCAGGTTTCGAGGAATTGGCGAGGGTCTTTGTGAGGCTTGCCAGCGTATTCCATCAGGTCCGTGTTTTCCTTGTTGCTAGGCTCCTGGCTTACATGGTCAGATGGGCGTTCTGTTCGCTGGACAGCGAAAGTAGAGTCCATCAAGGTCTCATTATGTGTCAGACCATCCGAGACACAGGTTGTGAAAGATGCGTGGGCATTCGTGACAGACAATACTAATGCATCCTTGACTTGGACATTCCTGTAGATCACATATATTTTGTCTTTCTTGGCATTGTTGACAACAGTATTCGAGGCCTCCTAGTTGTCTGTCGGCTTCTTCTCATCCAATGCATGTGTAGTGGTATAATCCACCGCAGTGAGCACACTCAATGCTTCGTTGCCCAGTGCTGGGGCACTCCGGTGCTTCGCAAGTGGTTATTATGGCCATATTTGTTGGTTTCTTGGGTGCCACGGAGTGTTTTCTCACTCTCAGAAGTGAAGTAAATCTCAGGGGTCCTTTCCAGTTCTTGGTACCGCCGTAGTTTTGAAGACGTCTTCCAGTACTGTCCACCAGTGGTGGATGGCCTCAGATTATCTGACGACATCGTTCAGTTCATCATATTGCTGTACTTCGCCACATGTTATGCAGCCAGGAGTTATATGACACCCCATGTGTTGAGGGTCAGGAAGTAGAGACGTTGGGCAAAAGTCGACAAACTCTTCCCACCCAACAATGGGTCTACTTCTGGGTATAGCTGGCAACTAGGACGTGGACTAACCCAGGGTATCAGAAAAGGTAGCTGATTTCCCTTTTCTCTATTGTTTCTGTTGGCCGGGCGAGCTGCAGGAGTGAAGCCACACACTGGAGGTCTCGGTGCTAGAGGTCGCAGGGTAGGCTTGGTTCTGGTCCTCGTCGGACAAGGTGGTGAAGGAACTGCAGTAATTGGGACTCTTTGGCGAGAAGGATTCCTGGAACGGAAGGTGAGGGCTTTGACGTGAGAGAAAGTAGCGGTGCGTGAGGGTGACGGGACTGATTTGGGAGGGGTGTCAGGAAGGGGTTCGAGGAGCGGTGGCACGTCCACAGACCTGATTAGCAGGGTGACACCCTCTAAGATCTCTCCTCGATGCTCTGCTGCTGCCACGTCCTTCTGTGCCGAGTAGATCCCTGTGTATGGGTTTTTGGTGGCCAGCACCTCCTTCACAGACTCCACTAGCTTGGCACGATCGGTCTGTCTTATGCCTGCCCTATGCTTGGGCATATCTTGGATAAGATTACCTTTGGAGTAAAGTGAAAGAATTTACTTGAAAAGCGAGTAGGTGTCAAGAGTGTCTGCGTCCACAAACTAACGGCTCCAAAAGGCCAACAGGTTAAGCAAAATAATACTCCAAAATCCATATGATGTGTCTCACGTTGAGGAACTATTGAGTCCAATGCAAAGCATGGCATCTGTCCCAGCCGCTGTTCCCCGCACAGAACTCGGGCTCCCCAAGGCAATCCACGATACCTGGCTTCTGGTTAGGTGTGAATGGCGGATGCCAGTGAGGCGAACCTCCTTTCTGAGAGACCTGCCCAGTGTAGTGATGTCCCACCGCTGACGAGAAGCCGTGGACGGGGTAGATAGACGGGGCGACAGTCTCCCAGAACAAGAGATAGCTTCCAGTCTCCGAGTATACTTACTTTACAGACCCAAACTGCAGAATACTCGAGGAGAAAAGAATTGGGATTGGGTAACAGAAAGGAACAGGGAGTGAAAGCTAAAGGAGACAAAATGGAAGGTCCGTTTAACTGTGTTTTTATTGCTCGAAAGAACAATAAAATCCACCCTGTGCCAAGTCGTTATGCCGGGAGGCGGCGGAAAGCAGCAATAAAAGCACTGGAGCCCGAGGAGAGGCCAATGCTGTGGACGTAGGCTCATCTTTGCTG
>PNEQ01053915.1:0-10501 GCA_003012365.1 Medauroidea extradentata | reverse complement strand
AGTTTATACAGTTATATACAGGCTTGACTTGAAACATAACACAACAATGATTTGAGTTTCATTTGTTCGTTTCTCTCTCTCCTTCAGTCCAGATGTCTTTTATGTATTCATCTGCTTTTAGCACGTAAGCTCGATTCATGGGAAGGTATTATGGCACAATGCAAAGATTGTAAGTTCACACTTCAGCAAGCAAAATATTTCTTTATACAATAAAAGATACTGAGTTTACTGAGGAGTCTTCTAACGTCAAGAATACAAACCTAGAGGTATTCTGCTTCAAAGGCCATGAAGGTTTAAGGTCGTTTTGGAGCATACAGAGCCTTCATAGTGGACGTGTTGGTTTCAAACCCACGGGGATGTTCCTCAACTCATTTGAGCGAATTGGGGCTTAGAGATTTGAATAACACACATAATCTTTGATACAATCATACTCAATTGCTCGGTATTATACACTACCATTGTTTCATGCAGCTAATGTAGCACTGTATTTGCTGTGGCATGTAAGCATGCGGTTAAGGGAGTGCTCTGCTTTCAACACTTTTGGAGACTTTGTACACTTACTAGACTAGCCTTAACACTATGAAAACCCAACTCAAGGCTAAGCTACCCACTTCACTGTCTTCGGGTTTGACTTGGCATAGCACTTAAGGATGGGTAACTCCAGGAGGGAGTTTCTCTGAGCAGGTGTAGAGGTTGACTGGAAAACCTTTACACGCAGAGTCTTTCTGAGGATGTTGTCTCACGTGCTCATCTCGAGGTCTAGCTGTAGCAGCCCTGCTGTAAAGATGAGTCTCCCCTACAACCCCTCCACGGCTGTACCCTGCACTGCGGCGGGAAGTACTTAGAGGCGGTCAGGGGAGGGGAGTGCACTGCGACCGGTGTGCTCTCCTTGTAGACTGACGGACTCGTTGAGATGGGTGCGGTCTTCTCTGAGGTTGCCATGGTGACCGGCCATGGGCAGACTGGTGGTGTCCCAGTGAGGGAAGGGGCTGCTGCCTGAAGTTCCTGTGTCTCGACGCATGGGTATGTGGAAGGTAGCCTGTCCTCTACCGTCTGGTAATGCTCGCTAAGAATTGGAAGGTTGCAGGTTCGATTCTCTGTCAATGTATGACGTGTATGAGGCTCGACTGCTACTCCTTCTGTTTCGTGGAATGGAGCCAGAGGTTCTACTGCCTCGTTTCTCGAAGAACTGGATGGCGGAGGTAGGGCTTTCTGTCGGCAGTACTTGTCTTGGTTATGTTGCCCCATTATTATGAAGCCAGTAGGTGTTTCCTCCAGTTTCCACTATCTTGTTAGGACCTTCCCATTTTGGTTAGAATCCTGCGTTGAAGTGCGCTGCCTTATCGCTGAGTGTATGGCTCTTGGTATACTCGTACCCACTGTCAGGTATTCTTGGGGCAGGCATTCCTGTCTTTTGTGGTGATTTTCGCTGGAGGTACTGTTGCTGAGAGTGCACAGCCTTTTCTCTCCTGCGGACTGCATTTCTACATAGGTGCTCGGCTGTTGGGATATCAGTGGGATCTCCTTCCCATTCCTAGTCCTTAGGCTGGCGGATTCCGTGGCCAAATAAGAGCTCGCTTGGTGAGGATCCTATGGCTTTGTTATGGCGACATCGAAGATTAAAGAGTATCTCAGGGATGTATTGGTCCCAGTTTTGGTGGTCCTGGTCCATATGTAGCCTCAAACCCTTCTTGATCTCTTGATTTCTCCTCTCAGTCGGGTTGCTTTGGGGGTGGTACCTGGGTGTTGTCCCATCTTCAGTTCCCCATAGCTTCATGGCTGTATTCTATTGCCCTCCTCGGAACTTGACTCCGTTGTTTGTAGCACGGCCTTTGGAAAACCCCATCTGGGGAATAACTCTTCGTCCATCTTTCGGATAAAGGTTTTGGCCTCAGCATTTGGCAGCGAGTAGGCCAAGAACCATCTGGAGAAGAGGTCAGTGATGATGAGAAGATAGTGTTTGTGTCTATGGGATGTTGGGTATGGTCCCATCAGATCGACGGCTATGGTGCTCCATGGTGCTGTCAGCCTACGAGGTTTCGGTACTGTTCTTGTGGAGCCATTGGACTTGGTCGTAGCACATTTCAGGCACTGGGAGACCTAGTCATGCACGTCTTGCCTAATCCCTCTCCATGTGAACCTCTCAAGTATAGCCCTTAAGGTCTCGGTGCTCCAGGGTGGCCAGCATCTGGATGGTCGTGGTAATGGTGACGTAAATCCACCCTTATTACAGGTGGCACCAGAGTTTCCAGGTTGATCTTTGGGCATCGTCCCTGGCCCATACATATCCTCCTTCCTCTTTGTAGTGCTGTGGTGCAGCTTGCAACAGCTTAGGGATGTCTGAATTTTGCTGTTGTGCTTGGCTAAGTTTTCTCTGTTAACAGCAGCTCTCAAAGTTTGAATTATGACCTCGTCTTGAAGCTCAGGGTTGGGCGGCAGATGTGAAGCTCAGGGTTGGGCGGCAGATGTGGTGGTATCGCCCGGTCGCAGTCTTCTCGTGGCGGGTCATTAGGTTGGAAGTTTAGCGCCCTGGATAAAGCATCAGGCAGGTCGTTGGTGCTACCTGGGTAGTGTAGTAAAATTGAATTCCTGCAATAGAAGCACCCATCTTCCTAGCTTTGACTTGGTGGCGCTAGCTTTGTGCAGCCATGCGAAGGCCCTGTTGTCTGTGCGAAGAATGAATGGGGCATCTTCCAAGTAGTAGCAGAATTTATTTATGCCCCATATGACGGCCAGGCATTATTGCTCATTGCTATGATAACGTGTTTCTGGAACAGTCAGTTAGGTACTTGTGTAGGCTATCACTTTCTTGGTTCCATTCTCGCCCTGTTAGTATAGTACTGCTCCGAGGCCTTTAATGCTAGTATCCGTTTGTAGGATTAGCGGCTCTCTTGGTGTTGGGCGATGCAGCGTTGGTGGTGACCGAAAGGCACCTTTTACGGCTGGGAAGGCTCGGTTGGCTTCCGTAGTCCACTTCCAATATTTATTCCCCTGTAGGAGGTCGTTCAGTGGTTTAAAGAGGCTGGCAGCATCGGGTATGTAATCTCTGAGCCAATTACATAATCCCAAGCACCTCCTTAACTGCTTATTATTTTTCAGTATGGCTGCTTCTTGGATTTCACGGACTTTTTCCTCTTGAGCGAAGTTGCCAGTAGGAGTTATGCGGTGCCCTAAGAAATCGACTTCGGTTTTGCCAAAGTGGCATTTTTCCAGCCTGCAGGTAAGTTGGTGTAGTTCGAAGCGTTCGAGAACCAACTGCAGGTGGTATAGGTGTTCTCCCAATGTGTTTGAGAATATGATGACATCATCCAGGTAGGCATGACAGAATTTGTCAATGTACCCTGTTAAGACTACTGCAGACATCATTCTCTGGTAAGTTGCTGGAGCATTTTTGAGGCCTAAAGGCTTGATGGTGAATTCCCATTTTTCTCCATCTGGGGTAGTATAAGCTGTGTATTTTCTGGAGTCGGGTTTTACTGGAATCTGCCAGTATCCACTTCTAAGATCCACTTTTCTGAGGATGCGGGCTTGGCCTAAAGCCCTGAGAGTATGTCCTAAGTTAAGGTCTGGTGGTGCTACGTTCTTTGTGATTTAGTTCAAATCATAGTAGTTGACGCAGAACCTCAGAGTTCCATCTTTCTTGAGGACAATCACTACTTTTGAGTTGTATGCTAATTTAGAGGGCTGGATGATACCCAGTTGCTTCATTTCTACGATCTGGTTTTCTATCACCTTCTGTTTTGCAGGAGTCGGTGTACCAGGTGGACAGTAAACCACTTGCTGCGAGGTGAGCGTGATATCGTGCTCCATAGTAGAGGTTTGGCATAAGGTACCCAGATATTGGAATACCTGGTTCTTTTGGTTCAACGGGTCAGCCAATTCTTGAGCTTGTGGATCATTTAGTTGGTGGTTGACGTCTTTACTGCTGACTGGCTGACTCAGTGGGATGGCTCTAGGGTGTCACCAGACGACTGACTGCCTGCGATTGATCCCCTAGTAGACTCGTTCTTGCCCACAGTCGATTATGGCAGAGTGGTGGTGGAGCCAGGGGTGTCCCAAGATAACTTCCTCCCATAGGCTATCAGCTACTATGAAGTCAGCGATCATATCTTGGTCTCCAATGCTCACGGTTAAGGTGATAGTTCCACTGGTCTGGAGTTCTGTCCCTTCTTGTGCCATGTGGACTGGTTTTTGGTTAGGTTTGATTGGTGCATTGGTACCGGACTTGCGTATGAATTTGGCTGTTGCTGCAGTGTCCAACAATGCCATCCTGACCCTGGCACTCTATATTTATCATTATGCGAGGTGGGGGTTGTATTGCCCTGCTGTAGACAGTTTAGAAACTTAGAGTACCCCTTTAGTGGAACTGAGGAGGGGCTTATTTTCCCGGTCTCCTCGTTTCCCATCGGAGTAGATGGAGTTCTCTAGAATGGCTTCTGCGGTGGTGCAGTCGTGTCTTTATTCTTTGCCGCAAGAACAGGGCAATTTTTATGAAAATGATGGCCTGGGCAGTGCCAACACTTGGGTAGCTGTGGTTTTGCAGGGGGAGGTAGGGGTGGGCTTGGCTTGTGGCCCGTTCCTTTCTCCTTGGCTGCGAGGAAGTAACTTTGTGTTGTCTTGCTTCTGCTATATCATGTTCCCGTATTTTGGCCAATTAAACCAACTCTTCTATTGTTGTGGGTGCTGGTTGACACATGTGTTGTTTCATCTCGGGGTTGCAGCTAAAGAACAATCATCTCCACAGCGCTGTGTTCATTCATTTGAGGCTGTGAGCATTGAAGCAGTAGGACTTTTCGACATATGAATATCTCTGCTTCTTCTTCTGGATTTTGGTACTGTGTGTACAGTTCTTCTGTGATACGACCTAGTACGTTTCTCCCAGAGAAGTGGGCTTGCAGCCTTGTCGTGAACTGCGCCCATGTAGTTACGAAATCCCCATATTTCTTCCACCAACTCCGGACTTCACCCCTCAGCTGCTCTCGGGCTTTAGTGACCCAAGTTGTGGGCGGCGTTCTTGTTCTGCGGAATTCGGCTTCGCAGGTTTCGAGGAATTGGCGAGGGTCTTTGTGAGGCTTGCCAGCGTATTCCATCAGGTCCGTGTTTTCCTTGTTGCTAGGTCCTGGCTTACGTGGTCAGATGGGCGTTCTGTTCGCTGGACAGCAAAAGTAGAGTCCTTCAAGGTCTCATTATGTGTCAGACCAACCGAGACACAGGTTGTGAAAGATGCGTGGGCATTCGTAACAGACAATACTAATGCATCCATGACTTGGACATTCCTGTAGATCACATATATTTTGTCTTTCTTGGCATTGTTGACAACAGTATTCGATGCCTCCTAGTTGTCTGTCGGCTTCTTCTCATCCAATGCATGTGTAGTGGTATAATCCACCGCAGTGAGCACACTCAATGCTTCGTTGCCCAGTGCTGGGGCTCTCCGGTGCTTCGCAAGTGGTTATTATGGCCATATTTGTTGGTTTCTTGGGTGCCACGGAGTGTTTTCTCACTCTCAGAAGTGAAGTAAATCTCAGGGGTCCTTTCCAGTTCTTGGTACCGCCGTAGTTTTGAAGACGTCTTCCAGTACTGTGCACCAGTGGTGGATGGCCTCAGATTATCTGACGACATCGTTCAGTACATCATATTGCTGTTCTTCGCCACATGTTATGCAGCCAGGAGTTATATGACACCCCATGTGTTGAGGGTCGGGAAGTAGAAACGTTGGGCAAAAGTCGACAAGCTCTTCCCACCCAACAATGGGTCTACTTCTGGGTATAGCTGGCAACTAGGACGTGGACTAACCCAGGGTATCGGAAAAGGTAGCTGATTTCCCTTTTCTCTATTGTTTCTGTTGGCCGGGCGAGCTGCAGGAGTGAAGCACCATACTGGAGGTCTCGGTGCTAGAGGTCGCAGCATAGGCTTGGTTCTGGTCCTCGTCGGACAAGGTGGTGTAGGAACTGCAGTAATTGGGACTCTTTGGCGAGAAGGATTCCTGGAAGGGAAGGTGAGGGCTTTGACGTGAGAGAAAGTAGCAGGGCGTGAGGGTGACGGGACTGATTTGGGAGGGGTGTCAGGAAGGGATTCGAGGAGCGGTGGCACCTCCACAGACCTGATTAGCAGGGTGACACCCTCTAAGGTCTCTCCTCGACGCTCTGCTGCTGCCACGTCCTTCTGTGCCGAGTAGATCCCTGTGTATGGGTTTTTGGTGGCCAGCACCTCCTTCACTGACTCCACTAGCTTGGCACGAGCGGTCTGTCTTTTGCCTGCTCTATGCTTGGGCATACCTTGGATAAGATTACCTTTGAAGTGAAGTGAAAGAATTTACTTGAAAAGCGAGTAGGTGTCAAGAGTGTCTGCGTCCACAAACTAACGGCTCCAAAAGGCCAACAGGTTAAGCAAAATAAGACTCGTAAATCCATATGATGTGTCTCACGTTGAGGAACTATTGAGTCCAATGCAAAGCACGGCATCTGTCCCAGCCGCTGTTCCCCGCACAGAACTCGGGCTCCCCAAGGCAATCCACGATACCTGGCTTCTGGTTAGGCGTGAATGGCGGATGCCAGTGAGGCGAACCTCCTTTCTGAGAGACCTGCCCAGTGTAGTGATGTCCCACCGCTGACGAGAAGTCGCGGACGGGGTAGATAGACGGGGCGACAGTCTCCCAGAACAAGAGATAGCTTCCAGTCTCCGAGTATACTTACTTTACAGACCCAAACTGCAGAATCCTCGAAGAGAAAAGAATTGGGAGTGGGTAACAGAAAGGAACAGGGAGTGAAAGCTAAAGCAGACAAAATGGAAGGTCCGTTTAACTGTGTTTTTATTGCTCGAAAAAACAATAAAAACCACCCTGTGCCAAGTCGTTATGCCGGTAGGCGGCGGAAAGCAGCAATAAAAGCACTGGAGCCCGAGGAGAGGCCAATGCTGTGGACGTAGGCTCATCTTTGCTGGCTTGTTCTCTCATGCGATGGGCGACTTCTCGCGGACACGATCCGTCGAAGGGCAAAGGATGCTGGAACCCTCTTCTTCCCGACGAGAGAAAGTTGTAAAAGCAACTAGCAGAAATAAGCTGTGAAGTCTCGGCCGACGCAGCGAGGCGCTAAACTTGCTGGTGCTTGTCGGTAGGAACACTGCTTGAAGGCAGTAGTGTCGGACTCGCCGACCCAGGAACACTGGTCTGTCTCATTTTTATTGTGCTGTGAAGGGTGCACACACTGTAGTCTAACTACTGGAGTTAGGGAGGAAATAGAATAGTTGCGTGCCGAGCTAATAAGTGTTTATACGCCTATGTATATTGCATACTTGCTTGTGTGATGCATGGGAATTTGGCTAATATTACCGAACTTAGAGGTTAGTGAAGAGCTAAGCCAGCATTTGTGGCGTGGCTCTTCCCTCTGATTAAACTGGGCTATAATGCCCTTTATAGGGTCACTGGTAAACCTGCGAGGCCGCAGGAGGAAATCCAGTGACGAGAGACATGCTAGTGTGTCATAGTACAGTGACAGAAGGAATAGAGGCTGCTACTTGTAGGAGCAGGTAATGTGTAATGAAGGCGAAAGAATAGACGAGCAGGGGCTTGCTCGGATACTACGGGCATTTGTACACAGCATTCACGAGCAAGAGCTAGCCCTTACTACAGCGCTCGTCGCGCACGTGGTGTCAAATTGGGGAAAACAATTATATTATGTTTGTATAAACAATTATTTTATAGTTGCATGAAATAATATTACTCTTATAGACGTAATGCTTAGTAGTCAAAAACATATATCAGCCAGTTTTCCCGTAATGTCATTTCGAAGTCAACATTTGCATGTTTTCCTTTCTTATCCACAGCAAAAACCCATAAACATAACGAAATAAAAAAAATAAAAAATACATTGAAACCATACGTTATTGGCTACTGTTTGACGTATATATAAAAATCCATATAAAAATTAATTAATGTATTTTCGTTTTTTTCCCTACCGTATAATGGATGCATCCGTAATGTAACCGAGGTAGTCGAGGTGTTTGTTGCGTCGCGAGGTACAGTAGTCAAGATTAGGTTATTTATTTTATCTGCCCCCAAACATCTGCAAGGCCCTAATAATAGAACAGCATATGAAGAATACTTGTGTGGACCAAAGAGTGCATTCAGCTATTTAGACAGGCGAAAATGATATTTAATATTAACAATAATTAGAGTTCCGGATATGTCGCGGGTTCAGCAGGCTGGACAGCACAGTCCTGTGTAAACTATATTCTCACTCTTTCTTCATTGGCTAGAGTCAGTGAGTATTTGAACATTTGACAATGTAGCGCGGGAGTTCTCGAGTGTTTTATGCACGTCCGCCATTGGTTCGTTGTCCTCAAGGTCACGTTTAATGAACAATCACTAAAGACTGGAAAATTTCGCGATTTCAATGACCTGTAGGCTAAAATCCATTGTACTATGCATACGCAAGCCACGACTATATGTCAACTAGCTGCTACTCAGTGGAACAACAGGCAATGAACGAATAAACGAGGCTTGAGTATGCATAAAACAATTGATTCCAGTCTAGAGGTAATTGGATTAGCGAAATTTTCCAGTCCCTGACAAAGACCCGATCGAAAAAGTTTCCAACATATACATGACTTAGAAGTCAGTTGAATCCGCGAAATATCAGGGACTCTTATAGTAGTAATAATAATAATAATAATACAATAGTTTCAAAGTGACTGTCGTGTTCACACACCTATCAGTACCAAAATAATCGAACAAAAGTATAGTAGCAAGGTATTTAAGGCGGCCGCCTACCCCACCATTCAAGTGCGTTGCAGTTCGCAAACAAGTTTTTCCTACGAAAGTATTCCATGTGTGCCCATTGTGCCAACGTACGAAAAGAAAACAAACTTCAGACAAGGTCGGAACCTCATTGTTAAGACGCCATGTTCATTAAATACACTGTTTCTAAACTCTCCAACGTGGCTGAAAACGACCTTTTCAGTCTACCGTAATTCAAAATATACTAACCGTATGTATGTGAGACTCAGATTGCAACCTGCACTGAACTTGGTTGCAGACTTTCCACCAATAAAATTATACAGTCACCGCTTAATGTTCCATAGTAAAAACTGTTCGGCGGGAACCTTGCACGCTAGTTCAGCGCTTGGCTCGTTGAGGCGACGCGGCATATGATGCGCGCTTCAAGGTCGACCTTACAGCTCCATCGCTTTTGAGCCTCTCACGTGCAGGCAGATCGCACCCTTAAAGACGACCTACAAGTCCACGCATCCATTGATAATAAGAAATGCTACCTAAGAAGATAGTGGTGCTGAAGTTATAAAACCTGCTGTTGATCAATGGAAGACTGCTTCTCACAGTTTTCAGTTTCATGGCAAAGTTTTTGTCCAGATACTACCCAAATTTACAATCAACGTGGTTTGCAGTAAAGAGCGAAACACGGCCGGATTTTGATAACATATTGGGCAGTCATGTTGTGGTATTCTGTCAGATGCATTAATATCCTTCAATATTAAGTGATCATGATCATCCGATGGTGCTTTTATTCCCCACTGAAGATGCCAGTTAAGGGGGCGGTTCAAGAATTTGCTTCAAAAATGGTACTTTTTGTTCAAAAATACCGAGAGTGTTAATTAAGTTAAGAGCAAATGAATTAATTATGCAGGAAGTAGACAGATCGTACACTTTTATGATGCATCATACATACTAGATTCACTCGACCAAATTGTAAAAAAAAAAAAATTGTCTTAAGTTTGACTGTATTAGCTCCACGAAGTTACACTATTTGACGGAATATGAGTGTAATTATGGTGCAATGAGTGAAATCTAAGTTCTAAACAGTAATTTTACTCGCCTTTGAGAAATGTGTTAATGCTAGCTTTGTTAGTCAATACAATATATTTTACGATATTTTTTTCCCTTAGGTCAATTTACTATGGGTTTTTAAAATGTTGTGTTTGTTGTATAGGATTAATAAACTTATGCATTCTTATACAAGGGCATTACGCCGAGTTTACTCATCAAATTCATATAGGCCTATTGATAATGAAAAAAAAAAAAACCTTACAGTTCTCGCATGATGCATCAAATACTGGAGTGCCACGCGCAGCTGCGCAATATTAAAAATATCAAGTTGCTGCTCGAAGAGAGAGTGTGTGTAAGCGGAGATTCCACGTCGCGTCCCCGTGCCGGCCGGCCTATGTGCTATCTGCAGTACCTAGCAGCGTATTACATTATACGTAAAAGATACGATGGGTGAGAAAACGACTCCTCATAACACAAAAATTAAGAAGGCGAAAGCGGTAACATTGTGTTGGTGAAGAAAGAAAGAATTTGCACAAGTAAACAAACAAGATCGTGGTGCATATATATATATGTATATATATATATATATATATATATATATATATATATATATATATATATATATATATATATATATATATATATATATATATATATATATATATATATATATATATATATATATATATATATATATATATATATATATATATATATATA
>PNEQ01053914.1:35143-54690 GCA_003012365.1 Medauroidea extradentata | reverse complement strand
GCACTCCTTACTCATTTGGAAGATCTCAGTTTCCTTTTCGTAAAACGAAATCAAGCGTTCTAGTACAGGAAATATACATTTACATCTCTGTATTTGTTTCACACATAATAATACGTTATTCAAGGCCTTTTCGTAAATTATATGCATTCATGGTTTTTATAAGTTACACACTGGTCACGATATTTTGCAATGAAATGTTTAGATTCAGTAGAGAGCACGACAATGCAAATTACTAACACTAGGTGGCTTAAAGCGGGGCGGGTATTTTTAAATTATATTTTACTAAATTTCTGTAAACACAAAAAGAAATTGGAACACAGTTTACAGAACGCATACACACAATGCTAGGACGGGCGAAACACGGGAAAGAAGAGTTCCCTAGTTCCCTTGGGAGTGAAACATTCCCGAGCAGCTCAAGGTCGTTCAACGGGAGTGTGTCATAGACCTGTCAGAGTGAGAGGTGGTGGTGTTGGTGGTGTAGCAGGCGGGGGTGAAGGACAATGCATGTTGCAGGACGGATGTGGAAGGGGATGGGGGTTTGAAGAGTTCGACCATTGTCCGCTAGGAGCCAGCACAAGGTGATGCCCTAGCGACGGTGGCGATTGCGGTGGTGGATTATCCAAGTTCTCCAACACCGTATTAGAAAATTTAACCTAGGCTCGCGACTTCTACCCAGTATATATATTCAAAGCTAAAAGTGAGAATTGTTCGCCACAAAATATTTACATGCAATTTTGCAACATTCCGTCTATGCGGTATGACCTGAAAGAAGAACTTCTGAAAGTAGTTACGTTCAACACAAAGGAAGTGAAAAAAATTTGCACCTGCAAGTCATGGTACGTGCGTTGTTGAATCTGCTGCTGACTCACTGATAATTTGCGAGCGTACCTACTTCCTTTCCCAGTCGCCTGCGAATTCGTGGCCTGTGACGACCTTCTGTCTGCATTAGGGAGAGACGTTATCATTTCTGTTTCCTCCCATTTTCCCGTCAACTATGTTGCTTGTTGTTGAACGTGTTGGATCTGATGTGAACACACGAGCTGGTACAGTGGTTGAACATTCGCCTCAAATTGAATGGGTGAAGGAAAACATTGCATATTTTAACGAAAATGAATTGAAGTTTTACTTTACATGTAGATTCATCGATCCCTTACACAGTTTTCCATTTTGAAATAAGTTGTGTAAGGAAAACACTCCCTTCTTAACGTGTTATGGTATCGCCACGAGTGTCGCTGCAGTATTGTTTCTTTTGTTAATGTAATCTTATAGTATTGTGAATGTGCAACAGTAACGTTGTAAATGTGTGATCAGTATAGTGTATGTACGATGGTACTGAACATACTATTCTTGTAATTAACTGCACTTGTATTATGAAAACATATCTGTAAATTATAGTTTTATCAAACTTCAAAGCACTCTCAACACATTGAGAATGAAAAGGAAAACATTCCTTAAACTTTGAACGCAGTCAACTTTTTTTCCAGGTAATGTTCAATTTCATTAAATTCTATCAAACCAATGTGCAATTGTAAGTTTTTCCGTTCAACAAGCACTTTAGTGGCAAAGTAGTTCTTCCCGTTTTACCGAAAGTTGGCCGAAGTGGAAGCTTTCCCTATTCTTTATCTTACTCGTTCAATTAAAATTATAGGGTATATAGATAAACGCTAAAACATCATTTGAAATACAAACGTTTTTGAAAGTAAATTTGGAAAAACAACAAAAACAGCAACCCTAGATACCGATATTAGCCAACTTATTGAGCGAACATTTGCCCAGAATGATGCATTTTGTAAAGAGCGAAACCTTGCGCCGCAGGGACCTCTGAATTTTCGTGAAAAGAATTTTGCCCCACTTTGTTTAAGTGACTTACGTGCACACCTGCAGCTCAACTTCATGGTTATTGGCAGCGTGTCTTTGTGAAGTGATGTCTCTCATTTGACTTTGCCAATCACAAAAACGTTGCTACATCTTCATAATTCTGTGATTTGCTGGTAAAACCTCAAGACACGTCTGAACTAAGACGATCAACCACTGATTATGAAGCAGAACTGCATATGTGCACGTTAGTCACTGAAACAAAGTGGGGCAAAATTCTTTTCGCGAAAAACTGGGGTCCCTAAATATAAGATATTGTGGCGTCAGACATTGTTCTTCAGAAATACAATGCTCGAGAA
Organism: Medauroidea extradentata; assembly: GCA_003012365.1. Lineage (NCBI taxonomy): Eukaryota > Metazoa > Arthropoda > Insecta > Phasmatodea > Phasmatidae > Medauroidea > Medauroidea extradentata. The sequence continues at coordinate 52,516 of PNEQ01053914.1, read as the reverse complement.
TAATGTTTGATCATAAAGTGGTCTAAGGTTGCTGTTTATTTAATTTTACAAATTGACGCCGAGAAACGTACGTTTTTTAACTTTTGCTTTTAGTGCTGAATGATGTAATTCAACTGACGTGTGAACGTTGTTGCAACGTGCCGCACCTATTCTTTTCTACGCGAAACAGTTAAACTGGTTCACAATATGTTAAACTACTAAAAGAACACAATGTTAATACTAGGTTTCTATCAATTAAAAAATGCAACATACATATTAGAAACACGATTTTGGAGTCCCTCAAATTGTCTAAAGACGGTTGTTAAAGACTGCTGTGTGACCGGCAAAATATTACCAGGATTCGTAAGGAACAACGTTGGAAGCATGCGTTGGACTTTGCTACAAAATTTCCACAAATACAATTTTAGGGTCGCCGCTGAAAGACACGTATTAAGTAGAGTAGTAGGAAAACACTTCACGCTGTATAAGCGATGTTTTTACCGTCGAGTGTGGAAAGATGAACCTTATCACTTCATTGTCTCAGAACGCTCTGTGATTGGCTGTGACGTCACTGGGTGGAATTTGCTCGGTGGCAAGTCACGTTTTCTTACTCAAAACAAAGCTGTTTTCGTTGTTTACCGTGTCGATTTATGAAATTAAGAAATACAAAAAACTTGCAACCACAGTAATTTTGATTTTTAACTATTTAAGGGTGTTTTAAGTTGAAAGAAAACATTATTTTATGTTTGTATCAAATAGTGTTGGTTTTGCAGACGTTACTTGAAAGGATATTTTCCTCTTACATTAACATTAGCTTAACCTGTTTTCCTATAATCGCATTTAAAAATTAAAATTTGCACGTTTTTTCTTCATAAAACCCTCCAAAAAATGTACATAATGAGACGATATCATTTACAATGAAACTATATGCTGGCTACGGCTTTGTATACATAAGAACCCATTACAATATATAAAAATATATGTATTTCGAAAGGAAATGTTTTGTTACCATAAGCAATATTTTAAAATTAGAAAACTAATCTTGTGGTGAGTTATTGTATGCTTCAAATCATAGTCCGGGGAATGTTATGTCACTGTGAATTATTTGTTTTCATTATGTGTACTGGTTTCCAGGAAGAGGAAGGGGAAGTCATGTGAAGTGAAAGCATGAAAATTTGACTTGAAATGCCATTGCGGGAAAACCGGCTGAGCTATTATTTTTGTTAAGTGGAAATATAACTCCCAATTAACATAAAAATATAAAATTAAGGATTGTCCCCACCTTAAACGCGTACTTCGTTCAACATTGTTGTCGCTTCGGGGAGGTGTGCAATAAAATGTGTGTTTAGTAAAATATGTGCGCCTTGAGCTTAAATGTTTTGCTTGGGAATTGACATACTAAATTCAAGTAGTGAGTCTATTTGCAGTATACACACATACAGCATTGACAAAATGTTGACGAAATGTTTACTGGGTAGTTACCTTTTCTAGAAGTTTAGTAGTCCTACAAATTTTTTATTTACACTCAATAGTTACATGAGAATGAAAGAAGAAAAGAGTAGTATCTTCGCAGTCAAATGTTCTCCGGCTACAACTTCATCGTTGTTCACATAACAGTTGCACTTATTCAAAATTGCGATATGTGGGCAATACGAGGCGTACTTATGAAATTGCCACGTTGAACACTCCTATCGTATCACGTGTATAAAATAATGGTTACAACACAGACTCTCAGATCTTGTGAGATGCAATACGTGTCTTCCGGACATTCATACTTAATAAATAGCAATTATTTATCTAGACCTTATAAGCAGATACATGCAAATTTCGCGTTATTTGGCGACAGGCTCACTCGAACTCACTGTGCGACTTTATCTCGGCTCGTGAACAGACGTGCGCGAAATGAATAGATATTGGTCAGCACTGTAACATATAGGTATTTAACGCTGGTGAGATGACAAGATGTGAGTACGGAGCAGCGTCCGCATGAAAGGTCAGACAGAGGAAACGGGAGATCCCCGTTTTCTCGCAGCTGCCAAAGTAGTTTATTTTAACTACGTAAATTTTAAATACTTTGCTACTATTTTGTATTGTTTCTAGTTACATTTCAACTCATTTTATTGCTACATTTGTGCATGTGATATTTGTTTGAACTTTGGTTAAGTGTAGGAGAAGTTATTTTAGCCTTAACTTCGCCAAGAAAATGAAAGACAAAGTAAATAAATAAATCCCCCGACCAGTGATCATCCGGCTCGAACTCTTCGTACGAAAATCCGGGGACCGACCCCGTAGGAAATCGAACCCGGATCGCCTTGGTGGGAGTAGAGAGGTCTAACCCATCGATCACCATGGCCTCTTCGTGCACAGACTCGCTTCACTGGTTTGGACCGTGGTGGGGTTCTGGACAATAACCTTGTACGAAAAATTCTCGTAATGTCCACAACCACTATACCTGCCTGAACGTATTCAGTGTTTCTGGCGAGGTCGTGTATCGCCCGAGGACGGAGTTGAACCGGTCGATAGGAGAGCCAGTGGGAGACACTTGCTGACCACTGCTGCCAGGTGGAGAAGTTGAAATTCCGCTACCAGCCAGACCAGAAATCTGGCGTTCTTCACAAAACTCTGGTACACGTACATCAATATATTTTATGGCTTGTGTTTATGCATTTTTTTATATTGATATAAATACCAATTATTTACAGCACCACAACCAAATAAAAAGTATTGATTTTCCAAAACTAACAATTATTTTACTTTCAGCCAATTATTTAGTAGTAATTTCTAAAGTACTGCGGTTTATCAATGGAAATTTTGAAAAAATATTGATTGTTCTTAGAGGGTTTACTTTATCCGAAATTAAATATGTGGAAACATACAATATTTTACGTTTCAAATATTAAGTACCAATGAGAGGACAAGAATTCCCAACATGATTCTTACCTTCTTGCATGCTTAGTCGTTGCTGATGATGATATACAACAACTAAAGCTCAGTAAATAATTACAAAAATTCTTTATGGGTGTTGGAATATAGAACTTATTTTAATATATAGCGTTAAGTCATATTAAATTAACAGCCATTTCTATAATTTTCCGTGCACAGTTAAATTTTACAAATGTTTTTGTGGCAAGCAAAACTCAAGTTTTTTGCGTATCAGAACGGAATAAGTTCCGTGTACCTGGTATTAAGGGACAATATCTCGTACAAATACCAGAATTCTGGTACGTCTAACATTTTTGCAGACTTGCAGACTTTCAGGGACTTCCACGCCACCTCTACAGCTGGAGGTGACCTTGAACCGTCGTGAGTCATCCAGGATGACCACAATCGCCCCCCTGTCGGAGTAGTTAGTCCGCCCCTTCTTCTTCACCCACTGCACACCGGTTTTGCGACCATGCCAGACACGTGACTCACGCATGCGCACTAGTGTTGCCAATTGCACAACAGAAAATTTCAGAATGTTTACTAAAACAGCTTAATCCTCGTCAAATTAAATAAAGTACTTACGGACGCTGATCCCGTAAGTATTCATAATTTTCATATTTGTGCCAAACATTGTTCAACTTTTACGCTTCAGATAACATGTCACTTCCACAAATAAAAAAATTTAGCCTTGTAATTTTCTCATAGTCACGAAAAAAAAATGCCGTTGCGGTGCAGCTATCATTAAAAAATTTAATTAATTTTCAGAAACAAGATGTTTCATACTTATACTAAGTGCTATACCATGAAAAATTCACGTTTTGTTTTGTGAAGGAGCTAGGACTCAAACAAATGTAAATTGTTGTCACTTTTATAATTAACTTGTACCTTATTTAAGGGTGTTAACGTGCCATTTGCACCACATAGTGTTCGTTTTATAGATGTTACTTGTGACTACATTCCCACTTGTTGAAATTGTTTAGCTCTCAGAGTTTTTCAATAGCAGCTTGTCAAATTCAGAATTCGCAAGTAACAGGAACATAGTAATAACTAACACCAAGTGTCTTACTAGAATGAAATAATTTACACCGAAATGAGTTATTATGGACAATTTGCTAAACTACATAAAAACACGAAAAAGTACTTCTGTATTTTTTAAAAATGGTCATAAATGACGTAAATAGTCATCATTTTACGATTAAAAAAAGTACCCTACAGAGGATTTCATTGTTTTTCATATATTTTTATCGTATTGCCCATAACACCTAATTTCAGTGTAAATTATTTCATTCGAGTAAGACTCTTGCTTTTTATGTTTACCTTGTTCCTGTAACTTGAAAATTTTGACTTGGTCGTGTCACCATGGGAAAACTATGAGAGTTAAAAAAATTTTTACAAGAGGAAAATGTACTCTCAAGTAACTTTTATAAAGCGATCACTTTGTCGTGCAAATATATAAAATTATGAATTTTTGCCATGTGAACGCACGTAACACCGTTTAGAGGCCGTTGCACCAATAACAAAAAAAGTAACTAATTGCACGCTCAAACATGTGATATTGCTGTGTCAGCGAGCAGCCAATGAGCATCTGTTGTCTGCTTGAGTACACATATATTATTGGAGGCTAGCCTATACAGGTCAGTGAACCTGCGAATTTTCGTTAGTCTCTAGCCATTAGAAACGGAACCATTGTCACGGACAATCGGAAAACAGGGGAAGACATCGACGAAGGCTTGTAGGTACTTACGATTCCTGCTATCACCCTGAGTGATTTCGGCGAATCATGTAATTCCAAAATCAGGAAGTCTCTCGGGACTTGACATCGAACCAGAGTCCTCCTTAATGCGAGTCCAGTGTCGTTCAACTGAGGAATCTAAATCGAGAATACGCTTAGTCCACAGATTATGACTCACAAAGTAACTCTGAATGAGCATAAGTACATTGCATATAAAAATAAACGTGTGTCTGAGTGGAAAGTTGAAACGTTGATTCATTCATGTTGCCCACGCGCAGACGTTAATATACTGGCTTGTGAAAGTCGCGTTGTTTATAAGCACTACAAGATGTCAGGGTGAGGTGAGTTACTAACAATGTGTTAGAAGCTCTAGATGGAGATATTTCTTGCTGACAACCTCCCTCCTGTCGACCAAGCCTGCTTCTCTACAACCCCACATTACCTCACGGCCAGGGTCCGAGAGCTTAGCCCCACACAGTAACTACGCAAATGCTTCCTCTTCAAATGGGATCTGCCTCGGTGTGTTGATGAAGAATCGGCAATTTCTAAGGACCTGCAATTTTTGCGTTTTTGTCTGATATCAGACTCGACTCCAAATAACTGTGTACTCGTCTGACTTCGTCTAAGGTCAATTCTACTACAGGTTGGAATAAAAATTGCGTTTCCTTATGGGAGAGTTTGGCACAGGGAAAAATGTTGCCGGTAGTTGCGCTGCAAATGCTAACGTACCTTATAAAATACGAAACCGTAGTAAAGTTAATTTTAACTAGGCGTGAAAACGGGAAAAACGTTTTCAAATTATCAGCTTCATGTTACTTAAAATTCCGGAAAACTCTGTGGTTGGTCAGTTTACACCTTTCAAGCGGCAGAAATTTATCCGGTGACACTTTTAGCATTGATCTTTCCAACCTGTGGTAAATTTAACCTTGCTTCTGCTGTTGGCCAACAGTTTGTGTGGCGCACCTGATAGACTTTTTCAACCAGTGATATATGATAAACTCAAAGATGCCCATTCTCCTGTAATGCGGGTACGAAGACCCGGAGTGCAGCTACGTTACGAGGGTGTTCGGGCGAGTACATGCCTGCTATAGTAATAGCTAAGGGACGGCCAATCCCATGCGCTTTGGCTAAACCGTGGCCAGCAACTGCATTTTGAATGACCCGCCTAAAGCTGAAGCATTTCCACTATATTTCTATGTTATTTGCATTGAAAATAAAAATATCTTAATAATACGTATACGATTGGCAAATGCTCGTTATCTAAACACTGGAGACAGCATTCGTTGGTCAATAGAATAATATAACTGAGAATATACTGCAAATAAATGTTACATAAAGCAATCATCTCTTAAAATACTGTATCGTGTTGGCCTGGCAGCAGGCACGTTACATCATGCTAGGTGTACAGCTTGATGATTCATACACAGTCATGGGTTTTACCAGATGTGCTGCGGTACACCAGAGACGTCATCGGGATGACATTTTTGCGTACGTGACCTTGGCAGGTATGAGTGAGGTAATATATATATTTAGACCTCTGGTAATCATGTTCAACCGCCGATTGACATCACTAAACAGGCCATATAAAAGCCTCGGAACTGCGAAATAGTAGTAGTATTGTGCAGTCTAGTCTTGAAGAGTCCTCTGGGAGTCTCGTAGAGTCTTATCTTTTGAAGTCTTCTGAAGTGTGAAGTGAGACTCGAATGCTATCTGTAGCACGCTGACACCTTCAATGATGCCAACGATACAATACTCCAAGTGTTGTCTGTCCTTTCTGCAGGCCGCTGATGTTACTCAGCCTCGACACCGACCATCACCGCCGTGTTGCCATCCCCGAGACGCCACACCTTGTCAGTTCCGCCGCGCCGACACAACACCCCAAGTGTTGTCTGTCCCTTCTGCAGCCTGCAGGTGTTACCCTATCTTGACGCCTGCCATCGCCGCCACGACGCCGCCCCTCCAGGTGCTGCTCCACGCTGTCTTCGTCGCCAATCCCAAGTGTTTGTCTTCTCTGCGGCCCGTCACTTCTCACGACGTTCGTCGTCGCCTGAGTGACACCGACGCCGACCCACTCACACAGAGTTCGCTATTGGTGCTGCTAGAAGAAGGTGGTATGCCTATAGAGAGAGACTAGTGAAGACATCTTCGTGACGTCAGGGTCTACTGTGAGGCTGCCAGCACATACCTTCGGAGCAGTATTGGGCGAATCAAGAGGACTGCTACTGCGGGTCGACGGACAACAAGGAGGTGCGCGACGGGAGTTGAACCGAAGACCTCAAGAGTGAAGACATTGGTGCACTCGAGGTGCTGCGCTGCACATGGTGAGCCGTAACCACTTCTGATTGTTAAGGTTGCACATTGTCACTATTTGAAAGACTGTTGATTTTGTATATGACTGACATTTGTAGTATTTAATTAATTAATGGTAAACATTGTGTTCTTTAGTAGTTAAAGTGAATTAACGTTTCTGTGGCACAGTAGTAATTGTGTGCATAAGGATGTTGTGAAAGTTATAGTTGGTTGCTGTTTTGCGTATGTTTGTAAGATTTGTGAGCTAGTAAATCGATAACTTAATTGAACTATTATTTCTAATTATAAGACCTCTATCCTATGGAACACAGAGAATTGCCCATATTTAAGTTTTCGTTAAACTTGCAACAATACTATAAGAAATTACATAAATGTTAAGCTCGTAAAAAGAAGTCAGTCTGAATGTTATCTATCGTGACACGTGACGTAATTTGGTTCAACCTTTTTGGCCATAACTCCGACAAGGTTGTCCGCCCTGTCACGAAACAATGACTCGAAATTTGCTCGTCTCTAGTCTAGTGATGTCTCGGGGGATGTTCTAGAACACGGGCGAGTTGCCGTGCTCACGAGCGAAAACTCAGATGCATTGTGTTTCGTAGATGCCCCAAGGTTAATTATACTAAAAGATTAATGTTAAAAGTTTGGCAATGGAAATTTTTTGCCGCTTGAGCGCTGGTATCGGTAATGGATGTATACTGGCCAATCACAGAACTTTACTGAATTTCAAGTTTCATGAAGATGATAATTTGAAAGCCACAAATGGTTTGAGTACACTTTAAAATAAAAATAAATGACTTCTATAATTTCCAAGCCTAATGTAATTCAACTAAGGTTTAGTGTTTTATAAGCGTAATTTGCCGCAAAATTTTTCCTTGTGTCAAACTCTCCCGTAAGTAAACACATTTTCTTTCTAACCTAGTAGAATTAACCTAACCCATGGATCAGCGTGAATGCCCCAGATTTGTGCTGAGATGATCGCAGGTCGGACTCTGAGTGGCAGTGGTCGATTCTTCTGCTTAGGAGTAAATCTGGTGGGATACTGATTTTAATAGCTCTAGCCACACTCTAACGTAACTTCCTAAGTAGTATTCAAAGATTTAAGCCATACGCAGTGCGAGACGATTACTATATTTCAGCTTGTAATTAGAGCAAATGTCAGCATTGTTATACTAAACAAGTCTGGTAACGTTAGCATACATATAAATGTTTCCTATAAATGTATAGGAATACTGCCATTTATATATATACATATATATGTATATATATATATATATATATATATATATATATATATATATATATATATACACACGCACACTTGTGTCTGTCTTCTGTCTCTGCTTATTATGTCGATATTCACTGAATTTTTTCTCTAGAATTCTTTGTTGTCTAATGTATTAATTTAAAAAGATGTCCTCCGTGATTGCATTTTTTCTGTTTTTATTGTGTGTGTGTGTTATATCGGAATTTTGCTCTTGTTTGTATTTTGTCATTCAACACAAGTTTGATCAGAAAAACATGAGCAATGGTTAGATAGGCCTACCGTAATAATTCGCGGGATCACTGACATGTAGGCTAGCCTCCACAAATATGTGTTTATTTAGGCAGACATCAGCTGTTAATTGGCTGTTTGCTGACACAACGACACCACATGATTGGAACAGCGTTTAGTTGCTGCTTTATTATTGGCTCGGCGCCCTCTAGGAGGTTTTCAAATAAGTCTTTAGACAATTGAGGACTTAATATTCAAAAGAGGCTAAGTACCGTTTCCGACAAAAATGAGTTAGGTACATAGAAAGGTACTAAAACATAAGGTCGACGACATATCTAAAGTGCTGTCTCCTAGTGATATTCATGCGCGCCGTACATCAGCACAATTAGACGGTTGGAGTAACATCAAAGCATTCTAGTTCATTGTATGTATAGATGTTCATAAGTGATTTGTAATAATTACTGTTCGATTGCTCCTATTTACTATACTTTCCTATAGTAAAAAATATGTGAACGCATTTGGATAATTCCTTGTTCATTTGTTTGTCGCAATATATCGTTTTCGTCATTATCTCAAAACTTACCTTTTGGCACCTTATGAATGTTAAGTCCTCAATTGTGAATGTGACACGAATTTACAGTTCTTTGGAATCTAGATGTTAGTCCGATAGGAAACGTGGATTTTTCAGGTACCTAGCTATGGCGTATGTCTACACACCAATAAATTCCAATGCCATCACAGTGTTTTAATTTTTATATTTGTACCAGATATATTTTTCACTTCAAACACAAAATTTTACTAAATGTTTCTCTTATGAAATTTTTTTATCTCTCATGGTTTTTGCGTAATGGCTTGTCAAAGTCAACATTTGCATTTTATGGTTTTAAAAGGACGACACTAAAATCAACTGACATAGAAAACTGAAAAAATTCACAACAGATAAAGATGTCGCATGCTACAATTGATGAGCAAACTTTCAAAACCAGACATGTCCACCTTATCTAGCTGTAGAAAAAAGTGAATAAACATCCTATTTTATATCACTAACTGGGAATAAACATACACATTTCAATAAGACATGTGTTTTTTTATGGAGCCTGATTTCATACTCGTATGTAACACGTCTTGTTTATTTAGAAAGGGCATTTTACTCATTTTCGGGATTTTGGACATGTCTGGTTTTGAATGTTCGCTCCTCAATTTCTCGCACAAGAAAATTAAATTGTACGTAAAGGTTGTGTAACCTCTTTTATTAATAATATTAATTTCTGTTTAACAAATAAAGGACGTGATGAATAACTGACAAAGTTTCTTCATATAAACATTACATTTTAATATTAGGTATGCATAAATGGATGAAATCGATAATGGGAGTTATTTAGTGGTTGTTATTTGGTGTGAGAGAATATTTATCTTCAAATTTAAATTAACTTCATTATATCATAGTTACGCTTTAATTTTTCAATTAAATCTTGCCAAAATTTTAATCAGGAAGGAATGATGAAAAATCCATCACAGTAAGTGACACGGTCTTTTAAATAAAAATGCTGAAACTTTAGAATTAAAAATTTTAAAACTTTAAATATTTTTTAAAAAGTATAAACATATTTCATTTTGTGACTTAGTATAAGTGAACTTGTAGCCTAAACCATCGTTCTTCACTGAGAATTTTTTCAGTTTGCTATGCAAAATTTGACTTTAACAAGCCATTACGCTGAAACTATGAGAAATAAAATAATTCATAAGAACAAAATTTCGAAATTTAGTCACATTTTGTGTCTAAAATAAGAAAAATAGTACCTGGTACAAATTTAAAAATAAAAACATGGTGATGAATATTGCAATAGATCGCGCCCTTAAGGGACCCGCCACGTTACCATAAAATCACACTGCAGCGTGTTTAAAGTAAAAGTTTTACACCGAAACTAATACACGTGTGTTCACGCCATTTATCTGCGAAAAGAACATACACTTCAGACGATTGCCCTTAAGTACTTTAAAGACAACACACGTATTAGAAATCCCCTTTTAGGGCTCGTCAGAATGGGTCAAAACGGGATTTTCAGTCTGCTATAGCGGAAAATATACTAGCCGAATACATGTGAAAGCACTTACGGATAGTGCATTGGACTTTAGTAAAGTGATTTCGTAAATAAAACAATAGGGTTACCAATTAAAGTCCCACAGGAAATTTTTTTTTTTTTTCGCGAAGACTGCACGGCTTAAGCGTAGAAGCGACGCACCGTTGTATGGCCCATACGACGTCGCCCTTAGCACCATACCTCACTCACACAAACACATGTGCCACGAGGCGGGCCCCTTAATGCTGTACTTGCGCATATATCTGCAGCTCTGTTTCGTGTTAAGTGTTTTGATGTTTTAACTGGCAATCGTCTTGGGTTTTGTCGGCAACTGACAGACGTGTGAAGTCTCAGTTGCCTTGTTATTATAGTTATTGGACCCGAGTTTTATTTTTATGTTTGAGGCACGGAAACGGAGAAGGCGATAAGTCGAATACAACACGTCCGTCAAACACCTCATCGCCTCTAAGCGAGGAGTATTAAACATACAGTGTTTTGTGAAAAGTGATTATCAACGGGACCCTGCTATTTCACTTGTGAAAAGGATTTGTAAATTGCAATTCATGTTTCTATGATTTTGCTACACGATTACGGTTGACATTTCTTCAGCTGCATCAACGTGAAAAAATAATTTCGTACACATTTGATGAGCTTGGTAGTCATGTTTTTAACTAGCGGACAGCATTTTCAAAGCCATAGGGACACAGTTTGAATTATGTCTTCTTTTAGTAGATAAACACATTAGGAACATTTTTAGTAGCTATACAAGAAAATATACTTTCCATACCACGCTACAGAACGTCTACAAGTGCCTGGTTCACTAACTCGGGGTCACGGTGGCCGAGGGGTCAGACCTCTCGCCTTCCACCAAGGTGATCCGGGTTCGATTCCCTGCGGGGTCGGTCCCCGGATCTTCACGTGTGGGAATCGTGCCGGACGGTGTCACTGATCGGCGGGTTTTCTCGGGGATTTCCCGTTTCCTCTGCGTGTCTCATTCAGGCGACTTTCATTATAGAACTTCATCTCACGCTATCCATCGCGGCACGGTGATTCCCACGGGTGCTAAGTCGTAAATATTCAGTTTGTGGTGTCATACCTTGGCCGTCGGACTTGGATACTCTTCTCGTACGATATTTAAGGCCATTATCCATCATTTTTACTGCTTTAACGACAATTATTTTGCAAATCCTAAACAAGAGCAAGTACAAAAAAACACTGTTGCACAGTTTTGTTCAAAGCAGTGTATACCATGTTGACTGAATATTTTCTAGACAAAATACAAAATGGTTGCAGCTAGTTATGCAATTAAGGAAATTCTCATTAATGAACTAATTAGCGAAATCTATACAACTTTTGGTTTTGAAAAAGTTAGGCTACATACTTGAAATATATTTGTCCAAATTTGTGCAACAGTTTTTCGATATCCGCACTCGTTTAGGAATGAAAATATAATTGCTGTGAAAAGATATAAATTATGGATTATGGCCTTGAGGAGATTCCTGTGGCCAGTCTGTTACCACGAATTTCATTACGAGTTTAAATGTTCAGGGGGAAATCCCACACACAGACACAGAAAGGGAAGTTCTCTCTCTTTTTTTTATGAGAAGTAACCTAAATACACCGTTTTTCTTCCTTACACGACACGTGTCATACGCTAGTAGTGTCCTTACAAAGAACAGGAATATCCTGCCTCTTCGATATCGTCCGATGACGCCTTCATTGATTAATATCCGTTCGCGTCATTTCCTATTGGTGTCGGCGAAGCTTTGTAGCGAGAGGCATCCGGAAAGATTATTTGTTTTCAGCATTATGTCGTTCGGAGTTACCAAGTCTACGCCGACAAATATTTCTCAAGTTTGTTATTTTTTTCCCCGTTCTAACAGAAAGTGTGCCGAAATGCGGGATGATTCTTGGTGTAAGTTGGGGTTCCTAGTTCATATCCGAACCGTAGAAAAGTTTCTAAACAAATAAATAATATAAGATTGTTAGTATTCCTAATTTTATAAAAGATTTCATTTATATCGCTATGTTACTTCTTAAAATCGTCCTTTCTTTGTATCTAGAGTGTCAAGAATTTACCAGACAGTATTATGTCAAATTTAAAGGAAAATATTTATTTCGCCAAAAAATAATTCAGAAATATCAGTAACACTTGCTCAGATATTTTTACAAAAAGTCGTAATGTTTTCAAAATATAACTTGTTACTCTGACATCATTAGCTTAGTGCTCGTATACTGGTGGCAGACATACAAAGTAATATAAATTTGATGTGATATGTCAGAATGTTCAGAAATGGCTGGTATTTCAATGAAAGCATTTTTAAATAAAGCGTTTTATCAATTCGCCATTATTTCTACTGATAACCTGACTGATAAGTGCTCCATTTAAATTTAGCCACTGAGATCGCCGAGAACCGATAGTGTTCCATTTAGCGATTTACTAGTCAGTCATCACAGCAGAAAATTCAAAGGGGCCTTCACTGTAAAACAGTATTTGTACACATACCATAATGGTTAGAGACACTGGAAAATTGCGGGAAAAGTTAACTGTTTGCTAGGCTCCAACATGTAGTATATAACACTGAATGTTTTGTATCTATATTGGCTATCGTTATTTATGATGGTATACCAAATATGTACATAAATACACACACACACACACACACATATATATATATATATGTTTTGTGCCAACATATATTGAAAACGCTGCAGATTCTTGCAACGTATAAAATTTGGTGATACACTTCTGACACAATGTATCTGCCTGCAGACCAATAACAGTCATCAAATATTACAATAGCTGGATTATTATTGGCTCATTCAAATAAGATAATAGCTTCACGCGGCACAAGCTAAAGCCAGTAATATTCTGGTAAGCTGAACGTGTGTTGAAATCCAGCAAACAGTCAAGTTTTCCCGCCATATACCATCATATCTAGCTAGCGTTTATTTATAGGGACAGGAATTTTTGGTGAAAAGATTTTTGCCCCACTTTGTTTCAGTGCCTTACGTGCGCACCTGCAGTTAAACTTCATGGCTATTGACAGAGTGTTTTTGTGCAGAGTCGTTATTCATTTGACTGTGCCAATCAGTAAACGGATAACTGCGACACATCACGTCTGTGATTTGCGGGTTTAACTTCCACACGCTGGCGCGTTACGGCATCCAATCACTGACCACAAAGCAGGGATGCAGGTGCGCACGTATGGCACTGAAACAAAGTGCTGCAAAAATCTTTTCGCGAAATTTCCTATCTATATTTATTTGTAGCATTGTTCCTCTCTTCAACAAACCCAGTTAGAACAGTACAGCTTGAACACACAGCGTGTGCGATTTGCCACAAAACTGTTCACACGTGACTCGGTTAAAACTACAGTTTATTAGAGATTGTGTTAAACATTTTCGCGACTATCCAGAGTCTCTAAACCGGTTTATAGCAGTGTTAAGAAGGTAAGCATGGTAAAATAGTTTTCCATGCATCAGTACTAAGTGTTCCTATACATAAGTAGGAAACAGTGAAACGTATCCTGGCATTACAAGACTTGTATATGGTGATTATTTGCTCTAGTTGCAAGCTGAAGAATGGTAACTGTGCCATACTGTGTATGTATGGGTTAGTAACTTCCATTACTACTTAGGAAGATTTTTACAGTGTAGGATTGTCTACAGATTTACCTTAGCCCTTGTATGTAACTCTCTGGTAGCTGGTTCGGGAAAAAGTGAGCTATGTTGAAACTGTAGTTAATTTTTTTTTACTTTCACATTATTTATAGAGTCCTGTCTCTTCTGTATTTAAACAAAGCAAAAAATGTAACAATGAAAGTGTATGGATTATATTGTAGTCGAAAGTTAAGGGAGAGTGTGAGACAATATTATTGTAATTTCAGATTTTGAACCATAACAATTATTCAAACTGTATTATCAAAATTGTCTCTTCGACGAAGCATAGGATACATTCTCGGTAAACTGCTCGACATAAATAATAACGGAGTGTTTCATGAATTTGCCATACATGATCATTGCAAGATGATTCCTGAAAGTTAATCTATAATTATCTTACAATGATACTGTATTATAAATTAAGGAAATATTTTATTATTATTTATGTCAAGCAGTTTACCAAGAACATATCCTGTGCTTTGTCAAAGACAAATTTCGATAATACAGTTTGAATAAATGTTATCGCTCGAGAACTGAAAATACAAGAAAATTGCCTCCCGCCATGTCGGAATAATGTAACTTCTGCATTTAATTTGGTCTACTAATTGTCTATAATGTTTTATGCTTCGACAAGGCAGAAGGAATAGTTTCTTACATTGTATACAGTTGGCATTACTTGACTACTATTGCTTATAATTAAAGCCACGATTTTATGGCAAAAAGATTTTTGCAACGTTTGGTTTCAATGGGTTATGTGCAAACCTGCAGCTCTGCTACATCGTCTGTGATTGGGAGATTTTGCTATCACTTGGCTTGGCAAATTACAGACTTACGGAGTCACAATAATCTTATTCTGATTGGTGCAGTCAAATGAGAAACGTGTCTGAACAAAGACACGCTCCCAGTAATCATGAAGCAGGGCTTGCGATGTGAACGAGAGACACTGAAGCAAAGTGGGGCAAAAATCTTTTCGCGACAAAATCATGGCCCTACTTATACTATATGTGTGACCATCCATAGAAAAAAGTACTTTCTTCCTCTGGAAGGTTAGTAGTCAAAAACTAGTAAAGGCAGTGAAGGTGTGACAATTTTAGAATACTTAAGAAGGTAATATCTGTGCCATGTCAGACGAGGAATTTCAATTCAATAAGTCTCAATATATGAAACTTACAGTGAAAATTGAAGAATTCGAACCTCGTATGGCGCATAGAAAGCGTTGCAGCTTGTAACGAGTATTAGTTTTTCCACGAAAAAAACTCACACTTGAAACTACAGCACGCTCAATTAGGCTAAAACCTACTTTTCTGGACTGCTTTAACTCCGAAAATACCACTTGAATTCGCACAGTGCACAACGAGAGGCGTGAGTTGTACTGTACTTCGCACTATCCAAAAATAACATATTTGGTGAACTTTTTTAAGTCCCGTAGGAAATAGACTACAAGGAAAACCTTGCACACCAGCTTGACGCTGGCTCTTATCACGTCGCTGATCCCAGGCGTCAAACGCGGAAATTTGAGATCAGTTAAGACTCTACGCAACGTCTGAGGTCATGTTGCCACGTTCTTTACTGCGCAATATCTTTTTCAGGACTTAAAATGGTCATCTTTCATGAGAAATTATAGTACTTTGTTAAATTTTGTAAAATGTCGATTAAAAAATTCAACTGTCCACAAACTGTCTACATATGAAATTAAATTGTAAGAGTAATAACTATTCGAATTATATACACATAAAACCACAAGTTGATATTGCCTTTTTGGAGTAATATTTGTGCAGTCTTCAGTTCTCTTGAAATTTTCTTATGTGTCTAATGTTGTTGCACACATGGCTATGTTAAAAAAATATACTACATCCATGCGAAAACAGATCTGAGGAGTAACATAATATATTGCTCAAGTATCTCGAATTTTCTGTAGAAACATTAAGGGCGGCGTATTGATGAAAAAAAAATTAAAACGTTATAAACATTGTTTTTTTTTTTAATTTCCCTCTCCAACGAATTGATAATTACTATTTCTTTCTCGCGCTAAACGTGAAATTATGGTACAATTAGCCATTATCGGCAGGTATGTATCCGCTATGGCACAAGTGATCAAAATAAGGTACTAAACGATAATTACGGTACGACTTGGCAACAAAAATTATTAATTATTTCCTTAAAAGATGGTAATTAAAACTGTTCACTTTATCGTGCCCTCCTATAATTTTCTTCAGCAAGTTGTCGACGCGACTATATTTTAATAAAACAGCACAGTCTCATGTGCCGACGAGATAAGTGCGTAAATTGTTTTTCCCCGCGAGTGTTGATATCACCCCAGTGGCCAAACGTCGCCATGGGAACAGACATGTACTTATCTTGCTGACCTACCGGATTCTGACAGATTTCCACTGTTGCGATAAGAAAGTTCCGTCATTATCATTCCCTTTGCTGAGTCAAGGCGAAACCAGCGATTGGGCAACGTGTAGAGTTCATGAACGATCGTTGTAGAAGACAAAAATAAATTGTCGTGTTCATAAAATAAGACAGAACACTAGAGCAACCAGAAATGAAATAGGCCTTCGTTTCTGCTTTTTCAAATATGTTGCACCAAGTTGATACTTATCCTTTTTTAACGAAACTAAGCTTACTTAAGTCCATTATCCATAATTTCTAGATAGTTATTTCCTAAATCCTACACGAGAGCAGATATCGAAAAACTGTTGCACAGTTTTGTTAAAAACAGTGTATACTATGTCAATAGGTTTTTCAAGACAAAATACGCAGTGGTATCAAGGCAATTAAAGTAATTCTCATTAATAAAATAATCAGCCAAATCCATAAAACATTTTATGTAGAAAAAGTTAGGCTACATAGCAAACAAAATTTTTATCATTACTGTGCAAGAGTTTTTTCAATATCAACTATAGTTTATGAACAAAAAATTAACTATCGTGAAAGTAATAGAAATAATGGGTAGGGCCACGATTTTGTCGCGAAAAGATTTTTGCCCCACTTTGTTTCAGTGACTCACGTGCACATCGGCAGTTCTGTTTCAAGGTTATTGGCAGCGTGTCTATGTTCAGACACGTTTCTCATTTGACTGCACCAATCAGAATAAGATTATTGTGAGTCTGTACGTCTATAATTTGCCAAGGCCAGTGAGAGTGAAATCATCCAACCACAGACGATGTAGCAGAGCTGCAGGTGTG
>PNEQ01053914.1:0-35043 GCA_003012365.1 Medauroidea extradentata | reverse complement strand
TGATGGGTCATAGATAGGCTTAAGGGTACCTACCGCCAACCACGCTCTTAAAATGTGTTGTAATGTGCCGGAAAAACATTTTTTTACATACACTATTACTAGAGATGATGGTATATCGCGAAAATGTTTTGTGCCAACATAGCCTTGAAAACACTGACACAACGTAGCTGTCTATAGACCAATAACGTGCATCAAATATCAAAATAGCGGTATTCTTATTGGCTTAGTCAAATAAGGCAGTAGCTTCGCGTACAAGGAAAAGCCAGTAATCTTTTGATAAGCTGAACGTACGTTGAAGCCTAGCAAATAGTCAAGTTTTCCCGCGATAAACCATCATCTCTAACTATTACACATGTATGTCCGCTGTAAGATTCACCGAAAAGAAAACACACCTCGAGCAAGGACAAAATAACAGTGTTAAGGGTGCGGTCTACCGAAATTTTCATCACCATTTTTAAAATTTTTATTTGTACCAGATATTTTTTTCTTATTTTAGACACAAAATGTGCTCATAAAAATAAAGAATGAAAATTATTTGTACTTTATAAAAAAATTATTGAATTTTTAAAATTTTTATTTTATTTTCCATTTATTGTTCATTTTTATGAGCATGACACTGTAGCCTGCGATGTCTTTATCTAATGCGTTTTTTTTTTTTAGTTTGGTGTATCAGTTGGTTTTAGTGTAGTCCTTAAAACAGAAACATGCAAAATATTACTTTAACAAGCCATTACGCGGAAACTATGAGAGATAAAAAATATTCATAAGAGCCAAATTTAGCCACATTTTGTGTCTAAAATAAGAAAAAAATATCTGGTAGGCCTACAAATAAAAAAATTAAAAAATGGTGATGAAAATTGCAGTAGCCGCGTACCACGCACATTAAAAACACCACGCACATAAAAAACACGGCTCCTAAGCTCTGCAACGTAGCTAAAAAAATGGCTTTTCCAGACTGTCGTACTTCGAAATATACTAATCGGATTTATGCGAAACTCGCATAGAATCGTGCACTGAACTTTACTGCGGACACCTTCAAACCTTTAAAATTATATGATAACCACTTTTAAGTCCATAGTAAAATTGTTTCGGTGGGAATCTTGCAGGCTAGTTTAGCGCTAGCTCGGTTTGGCGACGCAGCATTTGGTGGGCGCTTCAATATCGCCCTTATAGCTCCGTCGCTTCTCAGCCTCTAACGTGCAGGTAGGCAGCGCCCTTGACCTGCATTCCATTTGTGTTTGCCTAAGTAAATATAAATAAATAATCACACACACACATATATGTGTGTGTGATTATATATATATATATATATATATATATGAAAATAACATACCCTTAAATAACGCCGATATTAGTATGAAACATAATACGCTTATTTTAATAATAAATTTTTAGGCCAGCTAAAATGTCTAAAAACGGCTGTTTTTCTGACTGTCGTTTGGGAAATGGGAAACAGCAGGATTAAAAAACACTAATATAATATATATTTTTTCGCGAAAAAAATTTTGCCCCAGTTTGTTTTAGTGCCCCACGCACGCATCTGCAGTTCTGCTTCGTGGTCAGTGATAGGGTATTCTAACTCTCCCATGGAAATTTCGCGAAAAGAATTTTGCCCCAATTTGTTCCAGTGCCTTACGTGCACACCTGCAGCTCAACTTCACGATTATTGGCAGAGTGTTTTTGTGCAGAGTTATTTATTCATTTGACTGTGCCAATCAGTACACGGATAACTGTGACACAACACGTCTGTGATTTGCGGGTATAACCTAAAGACATTGTATGTTAAGGCATCCACTCACTGACCACAAAACTGAACTGCAGGTGTGCACGTATGGCACTGAATCAAAGTGGGGATAAAATCTTTCAGCTAAAACTTTCTGTCCCTACTCCCTACATATAGGTAGAGACCTGCAAAATTCGCGTTATCATATGGTAGCAGACTAAACTTCACTTTCCTATACATAACAGAGCATAATATGTGATCCAATTGGCCACGAACTTTTATGTGTTGTCATTTACGTAGGTTACGTATTTACAGATGTTGGCCTCTCTACCGTGTAAGCATTCTCCGCGGCAAGTCACGACAATATCGGCCAGCGGGAGACGTCGAACGAGCATATAGTCACTTGGAGTCTAGTCAGCTGTCAGAAAATAACGCGAATTTTGCATGTCTCTACTCATAGGCTGGTAAACATGTAAACAAGATTGTGCACGAGTACGCATACAACCGTGGAGACTTGTCTGTCACCAAATAACAACTAGAATGTTTAATGTCTCTAGCCGTTATGGATTTGCACGAAAACAAAACACAATTCTTATCCTTAAGACGACTACGAAGTGTTTCAGTTACGGGGGATTTACAACGATCCATCTCTTACGCCTGTCATCCGTCCGCCCGCCAATTTTTTTGCCCGTTCCGTCGTCAGAAATGCAAGCGATTTACAATAACGTGTCATCCGTTCGTTCTTATTCCTTTAATTTGCAATGCTACCAACGTACAAACTGAAAAATTCTGGGGATATAAAAAATTCCCTTAAACACATTACTTGATTTTATAGATTTTCAAACACTATAGCTGCTAATAATTGCGACCACAGTTATATACCTCAAATAAGTTTTATGAGCATAATTATTTACTAATTAATTTACTTGTGGTGTGATGTGAGAAAGCATTACGTAAATAATAATTTCGCTTTGTCTTTTAATTTTTCGTGAAAGCCAAAATTAACTCTGTCGTACTTTTAAAATGAATTTGCATTACCATCTAACAAAAATTAAAATATGTCACAGCCTTCTTACTGAAATAAAAACGTTTAAATGATTGTCGCCATTTTTTGAATGCTGTAATTCCACCCTTTCGTCCGTAAAAAAATAGAGCTTGGCAAGCTTTCGACGGATGGACGGATAGAATTATTCCCGACTCCTGATAGGCTGGAAGTCACGTGGTCGACGGACGAATGACGGGCGCGACGGATCGTTGTAAATTCATCTGTCACCACGCATTTTTGGAAACACTATTTGGTAGCCCCTTCAGAGGCCTTATGTTGGAGTTTTCAGTCGTACGCGATTTGACGGTCGGGTAATATTAGGCGTACGATTTGTTGTATACGCATGCGCAAACCATGCGAATACAGTCGTGTACGACTTGACCAATCGTAATGTGAAGTGAGTGGTCAGAAACAAGTGACTTCGCTATGTCGCATTCGACTGAGCTATGAAAACTGCGGAGTGGATGGGAGTATAATTCTTGAAATATTTAGGGACCCCTGTTTTTTTGCGAATAGAATTTTGCCCCAGTTTTTTTTCAGTGCCTTACGTGCATGTCTGCAAATTTGCTTCATGATTATTGGCAACGTGTCTATGTGAAGAGCCGTATCTCATTTGACTGAGCCAATTACAATAACGTTCCTGAAACACCACACGTCTGTGATTTGCCGGTAGACTCCCAAAATTCGCGAGTGTTAAAATATCCAATTAAAGACCACGAAGAAGAACTGCAAATGTGCACATCAGGCATTTAAACAAATTTTTGCAAATTTTTTTTCGCGAAAATCAGTGGTCCCTAGTAATGTTTAGGTAGGGTTATTTTTGTTGTAATTTGTATTTTTCTGCAATTTTGTCATGTGAATATAGAGAAACAATTAGTATTGAACAAATCGATGTACAGTACATTACCCGTTCTTGGTACTGTGGTTTTAATACCAAAATAAACTAAATGAACTAATAACATATGAAAATATGTGAGGATTTGGGATTGTAATTTACTGATCGATGTTAAATGGCTTTGCAGAAACACTTCCTAATGCTCTGAACCCCCAAGTATTCAAGTAAAAAGGCCTAAATCACAGTTTCTTACACATCTTTCGTCGTGTACCCTATGCTAGAGAGAATGCAATACCTCGTAAAAATATCGTTTAAATGTTACGTCAAGGGTGCTATGGTGCCATAATCACAGGCAAATAAATACTGATATCACTGCCAGTCCATAAAAAAAAACGAGGCTCACAAAATTCACGTACACTCAGGCCGTGTCCCAATTTAAAGATTACTCTCTGGAGGGAGCACTCTTTCGCAGTACCACGAGAGAAAGAGAGAGAGAGCTCTCTCGCACTGTCGTTCACTCCGAACGGGGCGAAGCAATCTCGAGTTTGTAAACAAACGATGCAAAATAACCAGTGCGTAAATTTTACTAATACAAGATAAACACACCAAATATATTTGTATGCGATTCAAATAATAATTTTAAACTTTGAGCGTCGTATTTCAAGCAGCGAATAACTGTTTACAGGCGATGCCGTAATTTTGTATTTTGTGCGTTTAAATGTATATTAGGACACCAAATATTTACACAACTTCTCGCCATAGTTAACTGTTCATTGGAAATAATGATTTATATATAAATATTAAAATAATTGCAATATGTGACACGTTTCTTCAATAACCTCAAACCGTAGTGGTAATCAAGATGGCAGACGCCAGAGACAACGAGAGTGTGCAGCGAGTGAACAATTTCGTTCTCTTGCTGTACTCTTTCTCTCTTTCGCACTCTCTCCGAAAAGTTGAGACGACCAGAGAGCACTCTCCCTGACGTAAGTTTGACGTGGTCTTGAGAGAGAGAGAGAGAGAGAGAGCGTGCGAGAGAGCACAATCTGAGTAAATTGAGACACGGCTTCAGTATGTTACAATACAACAGTTTTGATTTTAAATTATCAAGCCTTCAAATCACGACCATAGGAGAACAGGTCTGGACACTTGATGTTTAAAATTGACCCTCGTGTGACTGATTGGCGCTACTAGTACTCTATAGTGTTGTTTTAACATTGTGCAAATAGATCTACAGTCATACATTTTGTACAATACCTCTCGATAGAATTGCAAACACCGTTTTAAATTATTTATGTCTGGTTGTACTTGCTTTTCGGTTAGTCTGTCTTGGAAGATTACGAACGAAGTCCCGATAGTTGATATATATATTTTATCCAGTAAATAAAGAATTATAATTTTTCTGTAGATATTTTCGTACGCATCATTCTGAAACAAACAACACCTCTATATACCAACTGATTGGTACATCTTCTAGTCCTTTTAGGGGTCGAATTTCAAGAAATCCTATATCACATATCGTAGAGACATTTGTGTAAGTATCCAATTGAACTCAAAATTAAGACGGGGCCGCGGTGGCCGAATGGTCAGACCTTTCGCCTCCCACCAAGGCGATTCCCCACGGGGTTGGTCTCCGGATTTTCGCATGTGGTAATCTACCAGACCATGCCACTGGTCGGCGGTTTTTCTCGGGGATCTCCCGTTTCCCCCGCCCTTTCATTCCGGTGCTGCTCCATGCTCGCCTCATGTCATCTCTCATCAGCGCTAAAGACCTGGATGTTGAGCGCTGACCAAAAATCTCTCACTCTCACTCAAAATTAAGACGATAACAATTAGTCACAGCTAAATCGACGATTCATAAAAAAATAGGTGTATCAGCCTAAAGAGTTCGAATTTAGAAATATCCTTAAATATATTTACAAACATTTACGTAATCATCATCTCCTGTATCTCGAATGACTAAGCGAGGCTGCTCAACGGTTACACGCTGGACTTGCATTCAGGAGGACTTGGGTATCGAACCTGCTATCCTGATTTCAGGCCATGGCCGACTCCTCTCTTTAGTCTGTCATAGTACCAAGTTGTATGTCACCGTCTCTAACGACCTCTTACCTACCTATCTGTATCTCGAAGGAGTCGAACGATATCGAGGATACATCTTGAACACATTCCACGTATTTTCACCCCCTTAGAGACTGAATTTAGAAACACCCTTTTATAACATGTTAGAATATTTTATGAGTGTCTCATAGGCTTAAAAAACACAACGATAATCCACTGGATCCAAGATATATAACGACTCATTGAAAACACGTTGCACTACACCATTTTTCACTGTAACCCATTCGGTTCCAACTACGTAAACGATTCATATAAACCACGTTATCTGCCTTTTCATCTCGTGGGAGTCGAATTTAGAAAAATCCTGAAACAGATTTCTGTTATTTACGTAGTCATAATTTCGTAACAGAAACCAACTATGTAGATACATCTTGAAGAATTAGCTAAATGTGAAGTAATAATCTAAAACATGTTTCACGTCTATTCTTCCCCTTAACAGTCGAACAGAGATTAAGGTTTGGTAGACAGTTATAAATATAAACGAAGGATTAATTAAATTTATAAATTATATTTCCAGTCAGTACATATTATTTTTAAAAAATACAGTAGATCTACAACTATTTTATTTTAACGTTTTATTTCGTTCTCGAACATCTTAGTGCACCCCAGTACAACATTATTTTTGCAGTTAATGATGCATTTACATTAAATTGTATTTTTAATCAATTTAGTATTTAGAGATATTAATAAGTAAATTCAGGAAATTCCATATGTATAGTTGAATTGTATACCTTTTTGCACAAATTGGAACAAAATTGGCGTGCAAATTCAATTGTTTGCAAAATAGTTAGATTATTACGTAGCCCGTGAGTTTATTAGTGCATATAGAATATAGGGAATGTTGGTAAACGATGGCAAGAGTATTGATATTTTTCTGGTTCTGTTGTAAGTTACCGTGACTGGCATACTCACAAAATTATTATTAAATAAATGTAAGTAAAAACATTTGAACAAAATGCTTCGCACACAAATAATTGTTAGATATTTTCTTAAATTCATGGCATAAAATTATAAATCATATCTTTAAAAATACTAAGATTTCAGCCCACTATATTGTATTTCTAAGTTTCAAAACTGCTTAAATACCACAATTTTGGACATAGAAACTGAAAATTTCCCGGGAGATGACCCCCTAACCCGCGCTCCTGGTTACGGCCCCGATGCCAGAACAATTTTGTTAAGATCCCTCCTCCCTTAAAAAATTATTTAAGTCCATGACTTCTTGTAATCTCACCCCCCTCTGACTCAAATACATTCCAGCGCCCCTGCCAATGTGGTATTTGATGCACGCGTAAAATCTCCCTTTTAGCCCCTTCGTTTTTATGCCCACTGTTTTTAATTATACGTATAAGTTGTAAGATTCGATATGAATTCCATGGAATTATCTTTACTAACTACCATACGTAGGCTACAGAAAATCTTTACATTAAAATCTGTAAGGAAATGGGTAAGTACATAATGATTTATTTCAAAATTGCTTGATTAATATTCAAACACATATTCACTCTATTTACGAATTATATTTCTGAACTTGGTCGAGAGATGAAAAATTCAAAAACAGATCATGTTTCTCTTGTGATAATAAGTGACATCAAAGAAATGTTACAAGCACTGCTAAATAAGTTAAGAAGGGATGAATGTTCATTTTGACAATTTTTATAGGAGAGAGTAACTGAAAGGAGAAACATTTACATGAGTTATACAATACGACACAAAAAAACAGACGCCACACAAGGGGTACCCTACGAAAGAAACATTGTTGGAACATACCAAAGCGTACAAAATCAGTGCTTGACAGCCCGTCACTATGTAGTACCAATTTGAACGACAACATATTGTATTGCAACCCAAAAAACGTGATATCCTATTCCAATGTATTAATCCTTACAGCAAACAATTCCCAATCTTCGCCTGTAATAGGTTTGCGTTCAGTCTTGGCATATAAAGAAAGAGCAGCATATCAGAGTAGTTAGAATACAGAATCCTTGGAAATTATAGTCATGTTTACCAAATCGTGTTGTAAACACAGGTTGTCCAGAAGCAAACCCATAACACAGAATAATTAGGAATGCAGAAGGGAAATAGTCGCTAGGATGGCCAACTCAGTCACACCCGCCATCAAAATGGCTTCGCTGGCCAGCAACATGGCGGAAACGCCTACCGCCAATCAGCGTAAGGCGGCTGCCCTACTACCAGGCAGCAAGGCCAATAGGAAACCTTGCATAGCATGCAGGAAGCGGGACAGGTATCAATAGCCTCAGGAAGCGGTGAAGTTCACCCGTATCAAATGAGCCGCCACGTTATTTCACGTCTGTATTATTATTTAGTCTGTGCCCATAATAAGCCCACCAAGAAAATCCTATAGGATACATTGCAGAGGAAAATGTTACTGGCAAAATACTGTACGACGAAATTTTTTATATGCACAATGTGGCAACATAGCACTGTAGTTGGTCCCTTCTTTCTTTCTCTCTCTTGCTTTCTCTCTCTCTCTCTATGTATATATATCTTATTTATCCTCCTACTACTGCTATGACCTTCATATTATGGGTGCAAATTAAAACCTCAAACAGTCCAAACATGAATCTATGTTTACTTGACGTAGCATACATAAAATAATACCTGGATTTGGAGCGCAAGAATGGACTTGCTCCGTACAGCATTGCCACATTTTGCACGTAAAATGTCGTAATATAACATTTACCACGGACATTTTAGTTCTCTGGTTTAACACAGGATTCGTGTGTTTGCTCATTATGAGTTTGTTTATGGGCATCCGGTATACCGAAACACAAAATAAGACGGAAGAATCTTGAGTCTTGAGTAAGAGCTAATGGACAAACGGTCGATGTTTGGGTATACATAGGAGCAGTGGATTCTAACGTTATGGTAATTGTGAATTTTTGAAATATTCCTTTCACTACTGTTGTTTTACGTATGGAACGGAACTCCTCCAATTTTCGCAGGACTCCACGGTCGGGAAAACAATGTAATCTCAATAACAGACAAAAAAATAGTTACTGAAACTTTCACATTAAATTTCATCCAAATTGCCTCTTAAATTTCTTACATGACTTCAAAACGCACGCACTTACACGTAAAAATTGTTAATAATTTATCAGAATAGAATTTTTAATAATCTGCTGAGTATTTGTTCCTCGTAACGAGTTCAGCTTCTGCTTATCCTCGTTTAGCACGCAGTTGAAACCACTGCAATATTAAAGTAACATTTTACGCTACTTCATATAATGATCCGTAAAAACATATTTACGAAGTTGTATCGAATATTCAGTTAAACTAAGATATTTCTCTCGAACTGATAGTGTGTACGTGACTAGGCAGACAATGTGTTTTTAATTTCACGAGGACATCTGAATATTTTCGTTACCAGTAATTTTCCGTAAAGTCACGGACGTTTAGTATCGCCGCGCAGGGAAATGTTATCAGTCTCAAGACCCAGGTGATAACAAAGGCTTAGAGGGTTTTGTTGTTTGTGAGGTGTTAGGAAAGCAGTTGAAACACACTTCAACGAAATTATGTCAAGGTGCATCAGACAAATGTTAACAAACTCTGGCGAGATAAGATATTATGATGTCGCCGGTTTGAATTAAACTTTGAAAATTAACCTTCGAAAAATATTCCATTAAATTAACGATAGGAGTTGTACGTGCCGCAGTGCATGAAGTGTATTGTCGCATGTTACAATTACTTGTTTCATTCGAAGCTTCTACGCGTGTCAAATGATATGCTAGAGACCCGGCAATTTTGTGAGCTCAACGACCTGACAGCTAGACTCAATTGTCCTCAGTTTACTTGTACATTAGCTGCTGCTCCAGTGAGTGGCCAGTTGTATGTTTGACTATGTAGTATGGAAATCTGTGAGTGTTTCATGCAGGCAAATCATTAGCTAAGAGTTCTCAATTGCAAGTTTCGTAAACAAAAACCCAATTGAAAATTTACCAACATTAGAAATCACGCCTCTCCTCAGCTGAATTCGCGAAATTTATGGGTATCTAGTCTAATGCGTTTATATATGATATTATTGACACATTGATGATTTTGTAGGTTAAAAAAATTAATCACGAATATAAAATACGTGGTTTGTGGCCTATTGAAATGGCTAAAACACTTTAAATTCAGCAAAAAATTAACAAAATTCGACGAATTCATGTAAAATATCTTGTTGGAGATTTAAAAAAATAGAGTCATATCTATAGTCACGAGTTTGGCCCGAAAAGATTTTTGCGACCTTTTGTTTCATTGCCTTCCTTGCACATCTGCAGCTCCGTTTCATGGTTGGTGGCATCGTTTCTTTGTGAAGTGTCATCTCTCATTAGACTGCGCCAATCACAATACACCACTCGTCTGTGATTTGCTGGTAGAAGCCCAAGACATGTGAGACTTAAAACACCCAATCATTGGCTACGAAGCAGAATTGCTGATGTGCGCGCACGGTACTGAAACAAACTGGGGCAAAGTTTCTTTTGCGAAAAGTTTGTGGCTCTAGTTGTTTTCCAGCAGAACCACAAGGCAAGAGAGAGAGAGAGTTAAAACAACCAATAATTCCAATCACTATAGACAGCAAAAATTCCCGGGTTCATTGAATCGTAGACTAGCCTTCATGACTATCCGTATGCTCAGTAGACAGCGGATGTTCATTGGCTGCTCGTTGGCACGGATATGCCACAGGAATAGGTCTACACTGAAAGAAAAATTTTGTAGGAAGTCTTCCATGTAAAATTATATTGTAGTAACTGCAAAATCATTTTGTGAATACCACAATATTTTAGTGGTATCAACAAAATGTTTTGTGGTGACCATAAAAAAATTGCAGGGTAAATACCCACAGAATATTTTGTAGCTGTCAAAAAATATTTTTCCGTATACATTTATCTACTTCTATATTATTGGTTAAGTTCGTCCAGGAGGTGTTGAATAAGGCAAGGACCAATAGCGAAAGTGGAACGAAATTAGAATTGTTCGGAATCTAGCAGATTTTTCAGGTCCCTTCCAATCACTGACTATGAAGACATGATGCAGTTGTGAACATAAGACATTAACACCAATTGGTGAAGCAATCGTTTCGCCACAAACTTGTGGATATAGTCACAGCCAGACGTGTTGGTTACAATTTTAAATTACAATAATGTTGTCTATCTGGTTTAAATAGGTGTATTTAGCTCATAGTGAGCGTGGTCGGGATGTGGAAGCGAGTAGTCACTAAGGGTGACTCCAGCTCGTTCACCCCTTCATCATCGCCTCTAAGCGCAAACCACGCAGCTGGGCTGAGTCTTCATGCCGATAACTCACTGAGAAAAAGGTTTGGTTGATTCAACCGTTTATATGTTTGTACATGGCCAAACAAGTGTGTAAAAGTTGAACCAACCAAATATTTGGTTACCTGGCAGGCGTAGTTATCACAAAAGGATGGTTTAGTCCAGTTAAATATATATTTTGTTAGGACAACAAAGACAATACTTGGCGCGTTTCATATGTTGTTCACCCAACAAAATTTTGTTGAATCAAACACTCACTTGTTTGGCCATATACATACATATATACGGTTGAATCAATCAAACCTTTTTCTCTGTATAGGGATCCGTGATTTCCGCGAAAATAATTTTGCATCGACTTGTTTCAGTGACGTGAACATTTGCTGTTGTGTTTCATTGTTATTGACGGCGTGTTTTTGTGAAACGATGTTTCTCACTTGACTGTACCAATCAGAATAAGGTTACTGCGATACCACACGTCTGTGATTTGCATTAAACTGTTAAGACACGTACCAGTTAAATACAGTCAATCACTGACTATGAAGCAGGCTTGCAGGTGTGCACATAAGTAAAGATAATGATTAGACACACTGGTAAATCGCGGGAAAAGTTAATTGTTTGCTAGACTCCAACAAGCTATTAAAACACTGAAGGTTTTGCACCTATATTAGCTATCGTTCACATGAAGCTGTGTCCCTCTTCAACATACCCAGTTAGATCTGTACAGTTTTAACACGGAACGTATATGATTTGCCAAAATACTGTTCACACGTGTCACGATTAAGATACTACAGTTTATTGGAGACTATGTTAAATATTTTCGCGATGATCCAGTGTCTCTAATGATGATTTATCGCGAGAAAACTTGACTGTTTGCTGGGTTTCAACACGTTCAGTTCACCAGAAGATTACTGGCTTTCGATTTTATGTGGCGCTGTTACCCTACTTGACTGAGCCAATAAGAATCCCGCTGTTGTAATATTTGATACCTATTATTGGTCTTCAGACAGCTACGTTGTGGCAGACGTACATCACCTAATCATACGTGTTGAATTAACTACAGCGCTTTCAAGGGTATGTTGACACAAAACATTTTCGCGATATATCACCTTCTCTACACATAAGGCAATGAAATTAATTTGGGCTGAAATATTTTCACCAAAAATAGGGTTACCTACCGATAACTCCTAACACATCACCGCTGTATTTGTATTAGTTAGAGAAATGCGAAAATCGCGTTATCATTTGGTAGCAGACTAAACTTCACTTTCCTATACAAAACAGGGCATAATATGTGATTCCATTGGCCACGAACTTTTATGTGTTGTCATTTACGTGTGTTACGTCTTTACAGCGATTGGCCTCTCTACCGTGTAAGTATTCTCCGTGGCAAGTCATGTCAATATCGGCCAGCGGGAGACGTCGAACGAGCCTATAGTCACTTGGAGTCTAGTCAGCTGTCAGAAAATAACTCGAATTTTGCATGTCTCTAGTAATAGTGTTTACGGTATTCTACGAACTAACTTAAATTACTAAAAAAGGCCAGTGAACAGACATAACCTTTTTAAGTAACTTTCGTGAGCAACATACTCAGAGGAAATGTTTACTTTAGTTAAAAGTATAAATGTCTGTATATAGTACAACGAGCCTGTAAAAGTTGAATAAACTAAATATTTATTTGGTTGAAAGGTTTTGTTCTTGCAGCAAGAGAGTTTCGTCCGATTAAATTAAAATTTTGTTAGAACAGCAAAGCCAAATTTTTACACGTTTTATACTCTTTTCAGGAAACAAAAAATTTGTTTTATCAATTATACAGACTACTTGTTTCGCCATATACTGACTTTTTTTTTGTGGATGGCTATGATATAACTTTTTTCTGTCTAGCGATACAGAAAACCCAGTAGAGAGAAACTTGTTTCGTAAGTATATATTTATGCAAACTCACAAACAGTTTCCTTTGTTGTTCCTTAAAAACTATGGAAAGGTTCCTCGCAATAGTTAATAAAACATTTAGAATTCTAACAAATAATAAGTGCTTACAACACGAAATAAATACAACTTCTACAAAACCGTACTCTTTAGAACTATAAGACCTTTTTAAAGAGCATTTTTTTTTGCGTGCATATATTAAACGCAAGTTAGATTTAGACAATTTATCGTACGTACCCCCCAAAAATCAGAAACCGAATAACTCTTAAATTAAGGGAAATATATATTGTAATTTAATATTGTAAAGTATGAATTGAGTTATGTGACATCAATTTGTGGGTAGTATATCAAGTTCTGTTCTTTTTATAATCCAGGTGTTCGCGCTCCATGGAAGGTATTTTCTTATTTAGATTGGCAGTTAATTGAAAATATACTTTTTCTGAAATGAAAAATAAGCACTCTGAAACTTTATAAATTTGACCAGGGCGAGGGGGGGGGGAGGGTTAATTACAAAAAGAGGTCGCCACAGTCATGGCCAGTTCTTTCATGAATACAGCTGCAGATCTCAAGGAAAGGTTACGGTAGGCCTTGCTAATGTCACGGTCGTTGCGCAACCAACCGGTCAACTGCAAGCCTGGCTGTTCTGAGCGCAATCATTTAGCGATGACCTAATTCGTTTGACAAGAGCTCTAGTTACGACAGCGCTGATCCATAACCAAGCCAGATTCACGTTTAGCCACTGTACACTGGTAAGAAGGAACTGGAAATTAACTGCAGCATCATACGCGGTGTTAATGTAAACAAAAATAAATTGCGAGGCTACTTAAGACAAATTTTCAAGTTGTTTACTATGAATAGAGATGATGGTTTATCGCGGGAAATCTTGACTGTTTGCTAGCTTTCAACGTAGGTTCAGCTTATCAAAATACTACAGGCTTTCTCTTGTACGTGGATATGTCATACTATTTGACTGAACCAGTAATAATCCCTATATTGTAATATTTTATGTATGTTATTGGTCTGCAGGCAGCAACGCTGTGTCAGACGTATATTACCCGATCATACATTGCAAGAAACTGCAGAGTTTTCAAGGCTATGTTGGCACAAAACATTTTCGCGATATACCATCATCTCTAACTATGAATTGTCTATCATTACGTGTTTTTTAGACGGAAATTTTGAATTTTTTTTTTTACTTCATCTGAAGACGGGAGCAGATGTCAGCTCCCGAAACGTCGTGAAAAGTCGGTCTATAGAACTCTACTGTGTTCTTTTGTCTCTTCATCGTTGTGTCGTCTAATCTATTGTCCGTGACGTCACCGTTGTTGTCCTGTCTTGTTTCCAACATTATCTACGTCCCAGCATTGTCTGTGTTGGCTTAATTGTGGTGTCCTGAGTTTTACAGATTAGGTATATTTTGTTTTTTCTTTCGACTTTTCTTTTTTGGATGTTTATTTTATTTTTCTTTATTTGGTGTTAATTCCTTATGAGTAGAGACACTAGAAAATTTCGAACATATTTTACACACTCTCCAATAAAGTGTAGTATTTTAACCATGACACGTGTGAACAGTTTTATGACAAATCACACACGCTGTGAGTTCAAGCTGTGAAGTTCTAACTGCGTTTGTTGAGGAGAGAAACAATGCTTCAAATAAACCATAGCCAATACAGATACAAAACACTCAGTGTTATGTACATCATGTTGGAGCCTAGCAAATAGTCAACTTTTCCCACGATTTCGCAGTGTCTCTACTTATGAGGTTTTTCATGTTCTGTTGTTTTGATCTAGGGATGTGTTGACTACAGCCAAACTATGATTGTTTTTATCATTTTCCACAATTTGTTGTTTGCTTTTTGTATGCTTCATGTTCATACTATGATTTCCACAATAATACCATACGTTATTCTGTCCCATAGCATGAAACATTAATTTTTTTTTTTTTTGTTAAATCACATGTCTAATAGTAAGCATTATAATTACAGCGATACTCTAAATATTCACAGAAAATTTAACACAAGCAACTATTCGGGAGACCTGAAAAATTTGCTGGACTCATCAACCTGCCAACTCTTTACACTCTGTCGTCAGTTAATTGTATATTTTGTTTCTTATAGCTTCAGTAAAATTTGACACTTACTGATGATAGTTAATTTTTGATATTTTTTAATATGTGTCACAATGCAAAATATTTTTAGTTCTAAGATTAATCAGATTTCAATTTCACCATTTTTACTGCAAATTTTGTCTTGCATTGTGACCAATATCACTAAACCTTAACAACTACTGGCAACCAGCAGAGAGTCAGAAATTTTGGGGGTTCAACGACCGACCGCCTGAATTCCACTGTCCTGTGTATAATCGCTAGGGACAGAAAAATTTTGAGAATTCAGTGACCTGAATGTTAGAATCAGCTATCCTTATGCATACTCAAGCCCCGACTATTCGTCCACTAGCTGCTACTCGATGGAACAACAGACAATGAACGAATAGACGGATTTGAGTTTGCATAGTCTAATGGATTCTAGCCTGCAGGTAATTGAATTTCCGAAATTTCCCTGTCCCTAACAATTGCTCCTCAACTACTAAATAATTGGCTGTTGCTACAATGAGTTACAAGTCGGGGTAGTCAGTTTTGATGCAGGTCTGCCATTGGTTCACAGTAAGTAGACGTTTCATTAAACTGTAACTCAATCGCTCAGTCGATAAATGTGTACTGGGGTTTGAAATCTAACGTCTTCAAAAATTAATTCGCGAAATTTCCGCGTATCTAGTAATTGCTAGAGACGGGAATAATTCGTGGGTTCACTGCCCTGTAGGTTAGCCTCCAAGAATATATGTGTATTCAAACAGACAACATCTGTTTATTAGCTGCTCCCTGACACAGTCAAATGGACCTATATTTAGTTACATAGTTTTTATTGGCTCATTGACTTCAAGGTGATGTCAAATAAGTCAACGGCCAATTGTGAAAGTAGTACGAACTTATAGTTGCTGGAATTCTAGCTTGGGTCTGAAAGAAAACGCGAATTTTTCAGGTCTCTAGTAATTACTGTTAATATTTAATTTTGAATTCTTAGTACTAAAATGTTTATGAGTTTTTCTTTTCTTCATTTTCACTGCACATTTTATCCTGCATTGCGACACGTATCACAAAATGTTGACAGCTCTTGGCAATAAGTAGCTGTACCATTTTACTGAAGTTAAGTCTGCTAATCTTGTCAGTGTCCAGTTGTAGCCTACATCTGTAGATGTATTGGGGAAATATGAGTGTTTCATGCACGTACTAAACTGTTAACTTACAACGAAAATAATTAACATATATAGGTGTCGAAATCTAACATTTCCTCAAAAGAATCCGCAAAATTTGCGGCCTATTATGATCTATATTAATACATTTTAAGATATACTTATCGAAAGTTATTTCATTAAGAAATAAGAACGTCTACAATTAATTATATGCACAAGTTTCTGTATAGTCGGCCAATTTTCTCAACCATTATTACGTTTAAGACCACCTATTTTAGGACAGGAAGTTTACGCAAATAGATTTTTAGTTTCAACTACACAAATTGGTGCAAAAATCTATTCGCAAAAACATCCGGTCCCTACCCATATTTTAAATATCGTAACGTACATATTGGTATTTTATTTTAGTGCAGGTTAAGTCAGTTCTATTCGACAGTAAAATTTAATTTTTTTTTGCACGTCACAAAAATGGTGAAATTTTAAATTTTACATGTCATTATGCAACATTGTTGTACCGTAAACTGGGTACACTTTTCACCAGCATGTGTCACTTCGCACCACGAAAAATATATTTTCTATGCTGATAGTTGGGCTGGCAAGTGATTGCATTCGATGGTATTATATTATAATTTTTTATATACCCAGTCGTAATATGTTTTTATTTCACCAAACGACCTAGTAACCAATATATTTGGTGGTGCAAAGTTATCAATGAGTATACCCACTTAACGGTACCAAGACTTTTCCTCTGGAACAAAAAAATAACCCCTACAAATATAAAAGTATCACTGTACATAAAATGAATGTCGGTATTTATATGCATATATATATATATATATGTGTGTGTGTGTGTGTATGAGCTTGATAAACTCTGGCACCATTTAACAGATCACAATGACACTTAGCACATAAATTATTATTTTTTATGGAGAAGGTTTTTACTCTTTTCATTTTAATCTAACTCGCCAACTCGCCAGTAGACGGTGCTGCAGCGCCTCAGTTTCTACACAGAACTTCTCCCTATGTCATATAGGGCAAAACAAGGGCTATGGGGTGTCTACAACCACCGTTGTAGTCACTGCACAGAGAAAATGGTTTGGTTGAGTCAACCGTAGATGTATTCGTATATGGCTAAACAACTGTATAAACGTTGAATCAACCAAAAATATGGTTGCCTGGATGATTGTGTTACACCAACAGGAGGGTTAAGTCCGGTTTAACACAAATTTTATTAGACCAACAAACCATATTTGTTACGCTTTTTTCACATATTGTTTAGCCGACAAATATTTTGTTCAATAAAATACATTTTTGTTTCGCCTCATACGAACTTACGTATGGTTACAGTAACAAACCTTTTCTTTCTCTGTGGTAGGAAAATTCTGCCGGATTCTGCTAGTATTGCATAAATAAAAACTAATGCATTTTTATTTTCACAGTACTTGTCTTAGCAAACATCCAAGTAAGTAGAATGGATGAAATTAATAACGAAGCTAGTGATGTACAGGCTAAACTCTACTGTGCTATGGATTTTGCTACCCCACGCGAGTAACTAATTTCTTCCCAAGTCTAGAGGATTTCACCCAAGGCCAGGTATAACGAGGGTTAGTTAACATTTATTTCCAGGTTTTTTGCTGATTATAATTTACCCTGGACATGTCTACTGAACTACGTTGAATTGTTTGCCAAATAATTTTGTGAATAATGCCGTATAGTATGTCAAATTTATAATACAGGGTTTTCTTTCCTGATAAAAATTCTAAATGCATTACGAAATTTTAACGGCCTCTGTTCATTAGTTGATGGTTGTGTGCAGCAATATAGTTAATTCTTGAGTACATTAAGAAAGTGTTTCGTATGATAAAACTAACCTGCTGCACTTATGTAATATAATCTGTGTTCAAATAAACATTTATTTTTCTATGACGCTAGATAAGGGTAAGAACAATAAGCTGTTACTAAACTGAAAACGTTCTAGCAGTGTTAATTTAGACTATGACATTATCATCAGCTATATACCTACAAGTTGAGCAATATCTGACACAAATATCAGTAACTAGTATTTTGCTGACAAAATGCTTTCAGCATAATATTATATTTTAGTATTGGAAGGAAGGACGAATAAAATAAAACTCTGTCAGTGTTTATAAGTAAAAAAATAATTTCAGGAGCACAATTTAAAAGAGCGTGGTACTGCTATCAGTACTGAATAATAGATTCGCACGTTTCATAAACGCAAGATAAAAAATTATAACGTAACTATCCTGTAAAAAATACTTCTGCCAATTATTTAGCTAGGTTAGATATTTCTAAAGGGACCAGTTGCTCATGTTGAAATTTACGTTTGAATAAATTATTTAAAAATTGTATCATTATGGAAAAATATTTGCTCGTAAAGTTCAGTTGTTTTATAAATTATCTAAATATACTTCCATAAACCTAGGTATTTCAACTAACGTTTAAAGCATTTTTTGGGAAGCTGTATTGAGCGGAAAGAATTAATAGGGAATGGTATTCATTTGATTGAAAATAATAAAACAGAAAAAATTTTTTTTCTTAAATGGAAACATTTCGAGGTTATATCAAACTGTGTCTGCCCAGTGTGTAATATTATGCTTACTTCATCCTTAGCATTCCTTCTGGTGTAACGAATCACGTACGCTTGATATCATGTATTGATTTATCGCATACTTCTAGTGAAATTAAATACTCCGACATTCATGTTAAGTTTTATCGGCAAAATAATTCACCTTTCGTGATGACGTAACTGAATGTTGGCGTGATATAAAAAGCATACATGGACAATTAGTAAAATTTAATATTTTCTAAAAATTATTTACGTTAATTGAGGACGCCGCCAAACTCTTACACGCGTGGCTTTTGCGTAAATGTAAGAAAAGAAAATACAATTCAAATGATGACAGAAAGGTAGTTTAAATGCATCACGCCATTTATAAAATTCATTTCCGAGCTTCTCAAAATGACTGAAAAAGTGTGAAACTATTCTAGAAACATGCAATGGACTTTACTTAGTTCTTTTCACCGACAAAATGATTGACTGAGCGCTGATCTACGATACCACTGCTCGCCGTTTCAGTGCCTTGCGGTAGAGGTGATACCGCACCAAATGAGACTGTCAACATCGCCCTTGGCTCCGCGCTTCACTCACACAAACACACGGCTAATATACGGGCGCCTTAAATACGTGCGGTATTGACCAATTAGACTTAATAATACCCTAAAACCATCTATACGTTAAAATTCATAGCGGCTTTGTAGCCCAGCAAAATTTTTGTTTGCAGATGCATTTATTAATTTGTCCAATAAAATATTGCAGGCTAATTAATCTCGATGATTATTATTTTTGTCTTAAAATACATTAAGGAATTACATATGGTTTTTTTTCACGAGTATGTATTTAGACTCACGTTAAATTTGTTTATTCTAACTACACACCCTCATTGTTTCTTAGCGATCAGACACACCCGTTTGCGAGAAGTTTTACTAACTTGAGTAGATCAGTAAAATCCACAACTTTACGTCATTCAACCGCTGTACATTGTAGGCAAGCACATTAACTACAGCAATTAAAGTACTCTAATTGCAATAATCTAACCGAGTTACAGTGTTTTTAAACACATTTCTTATACAACTTTCTGCGGGAAAATGTAGCCCTATAGATAATGTAGTTATACCGAAATAAAATAAGTAACCGAAGCATAATTAAGAAACCATTAAACTTAAAATGTAGGCTAAGTGAAATGTTTCTACACGTTAAACTCTCTTGCACAAGTTTTTATCATGACCGTCGTTCTGATAGCAGTGCTTTCATTATTCTTACTTCACTATTGTCAATAACAAAACACTTAATCGGTAAAAAATTATATTTGCTCATAAAAATCTAAACGATATATTTTCCTGGAGCGTCCCGTAAAATCGCAGACTTACACAATTGGCGGAAAAACAGTTCGCGTTGGAGATATATTTTTTTTTGCAAACGTGACGTTTGTTTTTCGTTGTCAAAGTACTTTCGCAAAACAATTAGTCGACACTCCTTACTTATTAGTCGACCTTCAAACTGTAAGCCTTACTCAATTGCGCTAATAACTTCTCATTGACAATTATTGCAACAGTTTTGTCAGAATTATTGGCGTGTATTTAAACGCCAGCTATGTTTACGACTTAGCTCAATTGGGGACCTGAATTAGAAACCACGCTAACTTCAAAATGTATAAAATGTTAATAATAGGTAATATCTTTTTCGTGTGCATTTATATTTATCGTAAATATGTTACTAATGAATTACAACATTTTTACTGCGGTTAGTATCATGGTACAGATAAAAACAAATGCACGCAGTAGCTAAATAAATTATCTTTTTTTTTTTTTTGGCAATTCTTAACTTTTGGAGTCAGCATGGTTTGGAATTCAGGTCACCAATTTATTCGTCTTAACATCATCCACGTTTTCTAGTCTGTACTAAACTTTGTATGTATTTGAGCAGTGTCCTAAACTAGAGCCACTGAAGTTTTGCGAAAACAGCTCCGCACCGACTTGTTTTACGTCCTTATGTGAACATTTGCAACTCGGTTTCGTGGTCAGTGATTGGACGTTGTTAGATCTCAGCGTCTTGGGTTTCCAACCGGCAAATCTCAGCCTTGTGGTGACGCTGTAACCTTGTCTTGATTGACTTAGTTAAATCAGTGACGCCTCTACACTAAGGCGTACAGCCAATAACTAGAGACGATGGCTTATCGCGGGAAATCTTGACTGTATGCTGGGTTTCAACGGACGTTCCTCTTACGGAAAGATGACTGGCTTTCGCCTGTGTATAGAGCTGTTGCACTATTTGACTGAGCCAGTAAGAATCCCGCTATTATAATATTTAATATTATTTTTCTGCAGACAGCTACGATGTGTCAGACGTATATCAGCCAATCATACATGTCACAAGAAACTACAGTGTATTCAAGGCTACATTGACACAAAAATGTTCGCGATGTATCATCAATAGAGAAGGTGGTTTATCGCGGGAAAAGCTGACTGTTTGCTAACCTTCAATGTAATGCATTTATTTCTGAGGCTTTTATTTCGTTACTGGAGAGTCCCTATTTGACTGGGCCAATGACAGTTCTGTTGCGCTACTACTGGACGTCTGTGACTGGTTTGTAAACATTTAGACCGTGCTTCATAACCGCCGACCAATAATTAGGGCCCGGTAGTTTACGCGAAAATATTTTTGCATCACTTTGTTTCAGTGCCTTACGTGCGCACCTACAGCTTTGGTTTGTGATCAGTGATTGGATACCGTAACACCCAGTGTGTGGAGATTAAACCCGCAAATCACAGACGTGATGTGTAGCAGTTATCCATGTACTGATTGGCACAGTCAAATGAATAATGACTATGCACAAAAACACTCTGCAAATAATCATGAAGTTGAGGTGCAGGTGTGCACGTAAGACACTGAAACAAAGTGTGGCAAAAATCTTTTCGCGAAAATTACAAGGCCGTACCAATAATACATGATACAGGAGGCTACACTGATTTGCAGAATACGCTGGCTGAAAACATTCTCGCGAATAATCACCGTCTCTTATCATCATATCTACCAATAACCACTAAACATAGCTGCAGATATGCACATAAGGGTGAGTGAGCGAGAGATTCTGGTCAGCGCTCAACAACGAGGTCTTTAGCGCTGGTAAGAGGTGACATGAGCGTGGAGCAGCGTCGGAATGAAAGGGCAGGGGAAACGGGAGACCCCTAAGAAAACCCTTCAAACAGCGGCATCGTCCAGCGCGGTATTAACCCCGACCGACCCCGCCGGTAATCAAGCCCGGATCGCCTTGGTAGGAGACGAATGGTCTGGCCCTTCTGCCACAGCGGCCCCTGCACGTAAAGCATTGAAGCAAGTGTGGTACGAGGTCATTTTTGCCAAACATCAGTAAGTGATTATGAGAAGGTTTTACGGCCCTTTAAAAAAGTATGAGTGATTGTCACCATATTGAATTTTTGTATTTTGTGTTATAAATTTTCATATGGGTAAATTTATGCAGTTTTAAGGTAACTGCAGAATAGAATACTAACTGAGACACCGTAAATATTTTTTTGGTCATTATTTTTGTTACAGATAGAATTGCAGTTAGTAAATTATTATATATTTCTTAACTGCAATTCAAACTGTAACAAAGGTAACGGAAAATAACGATTTGGTGTTGTCTAAAATTCTATAAATATGGTTTTTGGCAGAATAATAGTTATGAAACAAAATACAAAAATTCAAGGTAGTGACTATCACTCACTCTTAACAATGAGGTATTAAGAGCCGATGAGGGTAAAATAAAGTGAAGAGACATGACCACATACATCGCCCAGACAGGATATGAACCCAGTACCTCTCGCACTGTAGACCGACGCCTTACAGACTAGGCTACATAAGACGGCGCTAATGTTTGTGGCTGTGCCTATAATATATTTATTAATTTAAAGATTCTTCGCCAAAGAATGTCTATATATCGCTGGCTGGCCGAGCGTTTTGGAGAAAGGGTGAAACACTCGAAGACCCTGTTTCGATTTCCTGTTGTCATATCGACTGTCGTTTTCCATAGTTTTTAGAACGCTGACTAGACAAATTCGGGTCTATAACATTGGCCATGGTCGCTTTCCTAATTTTTTATTCTGTAAGCCGTTTGGGTTCGCTTTTGACTTCACCATCGACAACACTTAAAACCGTGTTATTTTTACCATTACCAACTTACGTAAGAAATGCTTAAACTATAAAAACTACTTGCTTCAAACGATTCGTTTGATTTGTTTACGTAACAAAGTCATTCGATAGTTGCAATGCCAGAGCTTAAGTTTGTGTTCTTTTAACGATTCCATCCATGGGTTGGTATTATCAGCTGAACCGTTTTTTTACACACGCCGTCGCGAGCGAATGTTACCTTGTTGCAGAAAAACGTCACAGTAAAATATAAAAAATAATAATGACACATATTAAAAAAATAACTATAACCGCTACTAACTGCATGTAAACCCACTAAAAACTGCGTCATCCATCACGAGGCAGCTGCACTCTCACTTGCTGAGCTACAAGTAGAGACCTGAAAAATTCGCGTTCTCATTTGAGCATAAGCTAGAATTCCATCCACTGTAAGTTCGCGTCACTTTCGCTATTGGCCTTTAACATATTTGACATTTCCTGGAAGTCTCTGAGCCAACATTGTAAATATAATTAATATAGAACTATATCACCTTAACAGCCAGCAGCTAATGAGCATCTGCTGTTTGCTTCAGTTCACAAATATTCTTGCAAGCTAGCCTACAGGTGAGTGAACCCGTGAATTTCCCGGTTTCTAGCTATAAGTAGAAGTGTTTCCTATAAAGGTTGTTTCAAAAATAGTTTTCCAATCTTTGAGGGTGGGTTCCTGACAGCAACACCAGAAAACAAGTATTTTATAAACATAGGTCCAAAAATCATTAGTTTTTAAGTTATTACAGATCTTTTAGCTCTACGTGTTGCAAGGTACGGTAACTGGCAGTAAAATTAATGATATAAAATAACGAAATTATTATATTATGGATACGAATATGCTGATTCCCTCATTTGCATTCTCTGTGTTGAATGTGGGAGTATTTAACATGGCGCGACATTGCATGATCCGACGTGTGCATGTGGGTGAAGAAGTAAGAGGACGTCATTTCAAACATATACTGTGAGTTTCTGATATTAAGTTACTGTGAAACAGTGCTATGATAGGAAATGTTACTAATATAACTGTTGTCCCTAGTGGCTACGTCACGAAGTGCGCGAAATATTCCGTTCTTTATGAAAAGTACATATAGCGTTACAAGCTTATTTCAGCAAAAATATAACAATAACATATTTTTGAATATTTAAAAACATTTTGAATTTTTAAATATTGTATTCCGAGTATCATCAATTTTATTTAAATTCAAAAATATTTAATTTTTCGTTCTTTTAGAGTAGAACTTAGCCTGCAACATCGTTATTATCTGCGATTTTTTTTAGTTTGGTAAGCGAGTTGGTTTTAGTGTCGTCCTTTCAACCGTGACATGAAAATTTTGAATTTGACGAGCTATTATATGGCGAAACTATGATACATAAAAAACTTTCATAATAGCAAAATTTATTAACAATTTATGTCTAAAACATAATAAAATAAATCTGGTACAATTACAAAAATATAACCGTAATGACAAAAACTGCTGTTGACTATGTCGTTAACAGCTTACGCTGAGTTAATCTTTGCAGACTTTACAGAAAATATATACACAAAGAACTAAAGTACAACCAGTGTAAACAGAATCAAGGGAAAATGATTAAATAAACCAAACAGTCAATTTGAAAGGCAAATTAACTATGTGACACGAGTTTCACTTTTACGTGGCGGATCCAGTATTGCCTGTAGAAAGTGTCGCTTCCAGGAATCCTTGACGTCTGCTGGTTTTCAAGAAAACTCCTGGGGCCAAGGTAACATAGCGGTCAAAAAACTTGTCTTACTCAAGGGAGATCAATGTTCAGATAACGGTCGGGTCGCTCACAGTTTTCATGCTTGAGAAACACAGCGGACGTTACGTTGGCGACCGGTATTAATATTTATTTTTTTACTAAATTCTGTTTAAATTTTACACACTAACCCAATTATTGAAGCCTCGTTCTTTATTTTTGCAGCGGTTTCGAAATTTTTTAAAGTGCAAATAAATACATACATAAAAAATTAATTCTTTCAGTTTTAACACTTATAGGCCTGTATCAACGTTTGTGTCAGAATTTTTCTGTTGCAATATACCAAACGAATTTTTAAATATTTGCCTCTGAAATATCACATATTTTGTTTTCAAAATAAGTCAAAATGAAG
Organism: Medauroidea extradentata; assembly: GCA_003012365.1. Taxonomy (NCBI): domain Eukaryota; kingdom Metazoa; phylum Arthropoda; class Insecta; order Phasmatodea; family Phasmatidae; genus Medauroidea; species Medauroidea extradentata. The sequence continues at coordinate 9,983 of PNEQ01053914.1, read as the reverse complement.
CAAAATTAATTTTTATCAGCAAACGTTAGGCCTACATTATTTTGAAAAAACACTCTGTATGACTGTACACAATTTCAAATTTTTTCAAATAATTTGGTTGAAAAATATTCGATTAATTTGCAAGTTTTAAATAATAAATGAATGATCACGGCCTTACGGACACTGATTAATCACGAGTAAAGTTGACTGTCTGCTAGGCTTTAGTACAACGTGTCCTCATCTGACTGGGCCAGCTGTAACTCTTGTGCTCCGCTACTGTATGATTCGTCTTAAGAACGCCGGACGCGACGGAGCTGTAAGGTCGACCTTGAAGCGCGCATTAAATGTTGCGTCGCCTCAACGAGCCAAGCGCTGAACTAGCGTGCAAGCTTCCCGCCGAACGGTTTTTACAAAGTGACACTAAGCGGTGACCATATAATTTTATTGGTGGGAAGTTTGCAACTAAGTTCAGTGCAGGTAGCAATCTGAGTTTCACATACATCCGGTTACGGAAATCTGAAAAGGCCGTTTTTAGCCATGTTGGAGGGCTTAGAAACAGTGTTTTTATGAGCGTAGCGTCTTAACAATGAAGTTCCGATCTTGTCTGAAGTTTGTTTTATTTTCGTACGTTGGCACAAATTTTCGTAGAAAAATCTGTTTACGAACACGCTGCAACGCATTTGAAGCGTGGGGTAGGCGGCCGCCTCAAGGGTGTTTAAGTGAGGAAAAATCGTAGTTTTATATTTGTATGCAATAGTGTTACTTTCGCAAACATTATTTGGGAGAACATTTTCCTTTTACAAAAGAAAAAAAACCTCAGTCAGTTCTACCGGCACTTTGTGTTATTTGTTTTTTTATAAACTAAGCCGCAAAAAATAATGAACGAAATTAAATGGCAAAATAAAACATTGAAAACACATGCCACGGCCCAATGCTTGACACGTTTTAAAATCAATTAAAAATAAAATTTATTAAAAAAAACTAATCAATAAAAGAAACAAAAAAAAATTTCAGAATATTTTGAAACTGCATTTTAAAACATTTCATGTAGTAGCCAGTGACATGCAGTCAGTGTGAATTTTTAAATTTATTTTTACTTATTGGATTTTTGCTGCTTGTAAAAACTAAAACGTGCAAATTTTGACTTTGAAGTGACATAATGGGAATACATGCTGAGGTATTTTTTTTTTGTAAGAGGGAAATGTACTCCCAAGTAGTGTTCACACAACTAAAAATATTTCATACGAATGTAAAATAACGCAAATAATTTCACTTGGACACCTTTAAACAACTACGTAACCATCCTCTTCACTGTTTTGTAAAATATGATGGTTCAAAAGATTTTTAAGCTTGTACTCGATCACAAAACTGATAAATAATAATATTTTGGTGGCATAAAGAATTTTAAGTTGAATTATTATTTTTTGTACACTGTCAAAAATATTGTTTAGTATGTACCCAGCTATTAAAATTTTCTTACGTATATAAGTTAAATAATTCTCACTGGGAAAATTTTTCTATAAACTACGTAATTATAATTCTACTATTTTTCATATAAATTTTTAGAATGTAAGAAGTGAACATATATAATAATATTTAAAAGGAGCAATGGAGAGACAGACAGAGAGAGAGAGGGAGAGAGAGAGGGGGAGAGAGAGAGAGTAAATTCTTCCAAAGATTTACGCAGCAGGATTGAATGACCATACTAATACATTTTTTTATTCAAAATATCATCAGGATTAAAGAGACAATGATAGAAACATTCTTTAGACATTAAAACACACTTCTCACAAAAATAAAACGATTTGGTCTCATCTTAAACCTTCTAGGAAAAAAGTAAAGCTATGAAATCCATTTGAGTGCTTCACACATAGAGGTGATAGTGGTATTACATACGCCGGTCAGCGGCACCCTTAGTATTCCATCGATTTTGTGCTTCACACACGCAAAAACTCAGTCCATCTAGGGAGCCACCTTATAATGTAAGATGAAAAAATACAAAATCAACTTGCCTCAATAACTTATCTTCTCAATTTCTACCGCTTTATTTCCTATTTACAATAATCGCACACAAGCAAAATTTTACATGGTGAGTGTACGGATGTGTACTGCGCAGTCGACCGGATCTAAACTATGCTTCCTACAGAGTATCACAGTTAGGCTTACGCAAGCCGCGCCTGTGACACAGTCGGGCTGCTCATCCATACACCATTACTATCCTTCATTGAATATAGCAAGTGGATGACCAACATCGTCCAAAAAAAATTTTGTTTGATTATGGCGAAATAATTATTTAATTCGGCTAACAGTTTTTTACAAAAAAAAACTACAAAAACAAACGCAGCGCACCTGATTTTGTTCCTCCAACAAAATATGTAGTTTACTTGGCAAAGTTCTTGCGCCTGGCAGTAGAAATAACGGCTGAAGGAAATGCAATGATTGTTTTACTAAGTACAAAAATGTATATTTTGTTGCTCTAACTAAAACTTAATGTTTGTACACGCAGTTGTTTGTAATTACACTTGAAAATTACTTGGACATTTCTGTGACAGTTAGCAATATAGCTTGAATTGTAAGTGTAGTTAACAGTAAATCGGTTTCAAGCAATCACAATGAAAATATTTCTACATAAAAACTAAAAATAAAAGATTTGTAATTTGTTAATATACAACTGCGTAAATTATAACAATTTATCAAGCCATTTATCCATTAAGCAGTGTCTTGACTGCTTAATTGACTAGCTATCAGTTTTGATTCTTAGTACTACTGCATGATTATTTTCAAATGTTCTACTAAAAGATGTATGCACTGCCTATTGAATACAAACAATTTATTTGGCTACGCCAAGCGCATTTTGTTTGCTTCAACAAAACCTTTTTCTCAGTTCACCAGTTACAACACAACCGCTGTGGACAGACGAATCACTTCCGTTGCAACGAGCAACGAGGGGAGAAGAACAACTGACATAATAAACCTGCCGCTGTAGCTTGTACCGTTTCAGTAGCTGCCAACACAACTTATGTCACTGCTGTATACTCTTGATATTTAGGAAAGAAACTCTGAACAGTGTCTACACAACAAAATATCTGGCTTATTTTATTTTATTTAAATAAGCGTATTTTAAAGTACATTTTCAATATTCACTTTACAAACAACTTGTAAATATTCGATTAGTTTTTATATGATATCTCAACTCAAACTTAACACACCTTATCCTGTTTCATCTTGTGTATATCACAATCATGATTTCATAACTAATGACATACTTGAGCCAAAATTTGGACGCTCTTTACTATGCAGTGTATGCTGAATTGAAAAGTAGCGTGCATGGTTTGAAGCCTGTAGCTTGGTAATGTGGTCAAAAACCTGTATTAAACGTCCTTAAAAAATATGTCAAAGTAACAATATTTCAAAACTTGGTATATAATTTTTTAATCTTGGACGACCTTATAGGTAAGTCGCCGATGAAAGTACTTAGTTGAAAGCCTTGCGCTTTAAGACGTTGAGGTCACCTGGCAGTTTTACAAGGAGTTCCACAACAATTTCATTTAACGCAACCTATTGTCGATATCGAACATTATTTCGCCACTAACATTAACAACGTCACAGTGTTTTTTTCAAATATTTTCACCCTAAGTATGATCAGTTTTTGACATTAAAATGAACAAAAATCAATTAAAAATTTTTTTTTGGGAGAACTCTGCATTAATACTAAATAAACTTACATAAATGAGTGCATTTCATGGCTGCACACACCCTAAATATTTTTTTTAAATATCACATTAAAAGTCGTTCAAGTTCTTAGCACCAATGCTTGAGCATGCATACCCCTCACACATTTTGCAAGAAACTGCAGCATTTGAAAGGGTGCCGTAAAATGGAATGACTGGTGGCATGTGGGGAGACTTGCGGCATATTTTCACAGTGTTATTTTCTATGTGTGTTAACTGGGAGTGAAAAAATATTTAATTTCATGTCGACATTCTCAATTTGGTATATATCTCCTGTAGATTTCTTTTCTAAATGTTGACATATGTGAGGAAAGTATTTGTTTATGTTCCAATTCACCTATGTGTCCCAATTCACCCCATTTTACGGTATGTAGGCACAAACAATTTTCGCGATGAGCCATTATATCTAGAAATTGTTCTTCTATTTCACTATTCAAGTACTGCATTTATGACACTCCGAGTACAATTCCTCCGCTTATTCCGAATAAATGCATTTTCGACAGCCCCCCCAAATTAAACGTGATTACCGAAATCTGCTATTACACAATAAAACATATTCGTAAATTTAAAACACCGAATAAAAGGAGTGTTAATAAAATAGGTATGGGAAAATCGTTTTCCGTTCACCAATGGTAGGGATACAATAAATTTTGAGGAAACGGTCAAATATATAGATATTACTAGATTTCTATGGTAACAGCGCTCAACTTTTGCTTTATTTGCAGCCTGAAGTATGGCAAATGTCCCATACGGATTAAAAACTTCCCATTCTGTTTAGGAAGTTTTTTACAGTGTAGTAGAAGTATGTAAAGTTCGCGTTATTATTGCTGACAGACTAGATTTCACTGCCCTATACCGACCAGAGTACAGTCTGTGATTACATTGGCCATGATCCTCTATGTGGCGTCAGTTACGTGTGTGAACTTACAGGAGTTGGCCACCCTGTTGTGGAACTTCCAGTTAACTGGGCATGAACGCTAACGGGAGACATCGGGCAAATATACAACAGCTTACAGCCCAATCTACTGGTTGAATTCCCGAGAAAATTGACACATGTTTGTATTCACAAACGGTTTATGCAGTGTTATATTTAATCTATAGCTTTGTACTTCACGTTAATTAGTTTCAGTGTTTCTGTGGAATTTATTTAATTTACTAGACTACTTGCTAAAACTCAGATTTTTTAGTGCCTGACCGTATATTGTGTGGTGTGACGTATTTTTTGTGTGTCGTTTCCTTTCTACAATTGTTCAGTATACATTTTTATTTTCGTCTCAGTATTGTACATTTTTAACTGTGCTAATTGAAATATTTGTATGTGATACCTAAGGAGGAAATTGCTTTAACTACGCAAAATAAAGACATTTTAATAGCAATAATTAGGGCTAGGAATATTTCGTATCCTGTGTATATCGAAGCCTTACCGTTTACCCATTACCTGCTACTCATTCAGACAGCAGACAATAAACGAATAGACGGGGCTTGAATATGCATAGGACATTGGATTCTAGCAAGCAGGTCATTGAACTTGCGAATTTTTCCTAGCCCTAGTAATAATCAACACACACCAATGATTATTTTTTGGCCGGTCTAAAAACTTAATTCTAACAGCGTGCAGCCGAGTACGAACTGTATAGGTCATTCGGGATAAAGTGAGCACTTTTGACAACCATCTTATCTTAAGTAATGATTATACATATAATTTATTGTGAACTTGGTTTTGTCTTTAAAGAACCGTAAAATTGACTCACTTTGTTACTTACGTTTCATTTGTTTGCATTGAAAAGTGTCAGAAAACAAAAATTATCTGCAAGAAAAAAAAAAGGTGACTATGGTTTCAAAAGTGCTGACTTTATCTGGAACAACCTATATCGCGGTCGTGGACAGCTCCACAGACAACCTGCTCCGCCCAAGGCAGATATCCACCCACCGCGCGCGTCATAGGTCGCAGCAGCGATCCGCGTAGAACCGGTTCGGCGCCCGCGCAGTGTAGAACCTGCTCTTTGCGAAATGCGGTTTTGCCTTCTCGGAAAGGAAAATAAATGAAATCTGTCGTCGCGCAGTCCGGCTCAATCTATACAAGGACCATGAAAATCTCTTATTCAATTAAGGACGGCATTGGGGTCATGGGGCGGTTAATCTTCTGTTTTGGGGGAAGCAGACAGGGACAAATATGTCCGATAGCTGACAAGCCGATTAAAACATTAAATTGAGGTCGGGCGAAGGGCCCTCACCCGGGAAAATTTCGACTTCAAGGTGAAAAATATGGTCTGTTTAAGGCCTCGGTCTTTAGTTTTGCAATGGTTCCGAAATTTTTTTTAACGCAAATTAATACATATATCGAAAATTCATTCCTGCAGTTTTAACACTTATATATCACCGTTCGTATCTGATTTTTTCTGTTGCAATTCGCCAAACGGATTTATAGATTTTTGCTCCTGAAATATCATATACTTTATTGTCAAAATAAGACAAAATGGAGCAAAATATTTTTCCTAGCAAACGGTACATTATTATAAAAACCGCTCTGGCAAAATTGTGTATCGTATGACTGTACACAGCCTCACATTTTTTTTTTTTCAAAACATTTGGTTAAAAAATATTTGAGTTATTTGCAATTGTTTGAAATAAATGAAAGATCATGACCTTAGCAGTTTTCATATATACATTTAAAATAGAACGTTAGTAGGGATATTAATATGTTTATTAGATAGTTTTATGTCTAATCGTAATTAGAAAAATTATAACTGGCGTATCGTACAGAGAAATTATGAACAAGCCTTTGAATAGCTAAAGATGCAAAAAAATGTACCTAAAAGTTTTATTAAAGTAAGAATTAATTTATTCGTATTTTGGATACACAAAACCATCCAAATTGCTACTTTGGCAATCGATTATACAAAAATATGGATCCAAAAGAGTTATAGTGTGCAGAAATTGTACACCTTATGACGTTTACTAATTAAGTATAATCCTACATAAATATAAAGTAACTAATTGAAAAGTACCCAGCGAGATGGACATAAAGTTAACTAAGCATTATGGGTAGTTTCAGAGTGTAATGCGAATGCAAATAAAGGCAAACAATGTTCAAAGGGGATAAAGACAATTTGGTTTCCGATTAAAGAGAGATGCAACCGAGAATGCTTTTTTTAAAATTTTCTTTAACGTTTGTATAAATATGCAAACTTAACACTAAAGAGGTTTATATTTGAGAAAGCATGACAACTCGATGAAAATAAAGTAATCAGTATATCGAAAAACATAAACCTTTAAAGCTTATAGAAATACTATTTTTTCCTCATAGCCTATATGATTTATATGCATTCGCTTGATGCTCTGTGACAATTTATTTGAACCGAAATAATACCTCCCTTCTTGCTCAAAGCGCCAAACTTTTCTACGTGAGCTCCAGACCTGCCAAACAACATAAGGGTTCCAGGTATACGTTGGCTCCACGCAATATCGGCCGAACGTACACGCGCGAGATGACAATCATTGGTAAATCTCTGCAGCTATTTAACGTCCTCTTAATGCGCCTTGACTGTGCTGTGGCAGTGGACTAAATATCAGTGTTTATTTGCGAAACTATTATAATACGCGTTTACAATGTACTACTCGACCACGATAACTATTCCCGCTGAAGAAAAGCGAACTATCGCTGTGTTGTCCTTGACGGGGTGTTAAACGTACCAGGATCCTGGTACATGTACTAGTTTTCAGGGTGCTGTACCATGTACCAGGATACTTTCGTCCTGGTACGCGAAAGTACCAGGATTTCAGAATTTTGCGTTCCATTGTATTAAAATGCATCATTGAACAGTATTTTCAGCAGAACCTTTCTACACGAAATATTTTTTTTTCGGCACAATATAACTTTCCTGAATTGTGAGCATGAATCTGCGCATATAGTTAATGCAGGTTATTACATCATACAAGCTTTGCCACGGGTGCGAACTGTTACCTGTTGGGTATTGGCAACAACTTGCTTTCTGTTTAGCTAATATCTGTCGTAGATGTGAATTTCTGATTTTATGTTAACTAAGAGTATTCTTTACATTTTTTATCTCTTAAAATACTTACGACATGTTTTAGTAAGTCATATTTTTTCATGCTTGTAATCATTTGCGATTTTTTTTACCATGTACCAGGTTTTCATTTAAAGTACGAGCTTTTTTATGGTGTCAGTACCAGGATTATGTAGTTATCATCTAACATCCCTGTGCTGCCATAATACTGTGGCACAGCACAGGCAGTTGGCTCGGTTTTCGTCGCGCTACGTCTCCAGTGACCGTGTGCCATGAACTCATGTCAGGCTCTGTACATTTCCCCTCCTTGTGACGTTTCTACTACTAGCACCACGCTTCTTCCCCTCACGGGAGGACTAGTTATGGCGTGGTCGAGTAGCAGTAATCAACGAATAGAACATTTCAAAGAACGATAATCAAGCAATTTCATAATATTACGCACTTCGCAAATATCATTTACGAGCCTGGCTTAAAATTTATTTTTCGCACAGCTACATCACAAACTCTACTCGTTGGGTTGAGAGTCCTGCAGCGTACATTAATACTGACTTTCCATCTATAATACTGTAAGGTTACCTATTAGAGTCCTATAATTCCTGCCGGAATTTGTTTAATTTAATTTTTTTTGTGCTTGCAATAACTTTGCCAGATGTTATGTTACAAGCTTATGTCTTAAAATGCCAAGAACAAGAGAATGCAAACTGACTGAACTTCGTCATTCTCAAAGACGTAAATAAATAATGAACAGCCCCGTAGTAATGTTTCAGTAATCTATTTCTTGTAGAGAATCCTATTAGATTGTCTTCTTGTATTCACCCACAATTGCAGAGTGCATCATATGCCAGCTGGCCTACTTCTCGCCAAATAAAATTTGAGTTATCCAACTCGCTACTTTTGGCATACAGTTTATTACCTCCTCCTGTTTACCTCTGCTGACTGACGTTATATTGTGACAGACGTGCTTAAGGTCATGATCATTTATTTGAACTGCTTTTGTGGTAGGCCTTATAACTTTGTTAAGCCAAAACGACAGCAAATATTGCAAAACTGTCTACAACTTTTACTGACAACAGATTTGCTGCGTAGTATAATTTTCCTAGAAGTAATTTTGTATTATTCCGGATAATTAGTTGATTAACGAAAATAACGTTAGGTGTATAATTATCTTAAACCATTGTGCTATTTTTAAATCAGCCAACATATTAAAAACAACCCTCAACAAAAGATGGAAGAAATTTTTTTTGACACCTGCTTTATATTGGGTTAAAATAAATACTTGTAAAAGCAGTGGAAGTAAAGGATTATGGCCATAATTCGCAGAGAGCCGAACTGGCGCGCAGTTTTTGTAGTAGTATTATTGTATGGGACTTACTACAAGTCTCATGATTTCCTGGGGCTGCGGTGACCGAGTTGTGATATCAGTAGCCTCTCACCAAGACGCTCCGGGTCCGATTCCTGGCGGGTCGGTCCCCGGATTTTCGCACGTGGGAATCGTGCCGGACAATGCCTTTGGTCGGCGGGTTTTCTCCGGGATTTCCTTCCCCTCAGACCTTCTCATTTCAGATTCACCTCGTCACCCATCATCAGTGCTGAAGACCTGGATATTAAGGCGCCCGCCTGTCTACCTTGTAAGTAACGTTGCAGCGTGCTAGCAGAACGCTTTTATCTAAGAAACTATTGAACGTATTTCTAATGTGTGCATTTACGTAAAGAACAAATACTTCAAACGACATCGGAATAGTATTTTCAAAACATCACGTAATTAGATAGACCATTTCAGAGCACCTCAAACGGCTAAAAACGGCTTTTTAAATTTATTATATATAAAAAACTACTAAAGGGATTCGTGTGATACTACAATAGATGTGTATTGGACTTTACTTAATATTTTCCAGCAATAAAAAGATGGGGTCAGCACTGAAAGTGTCAGTCAGGCGTGTGTTCTACGATACCACTGCACGCCGTTTGTGTCTTGCGGTAGAGGTGATACCACACCAGATGAGCCGGTCAACATCGCCCTTGGAGTTGTGCCGCACTCACACAAACACGCCTTAAGGGCGTTCAAGTGGGGAAAAATTCATAATTTTATATTTGTATAAAATAGTGTTAGTTTTGTAGACATTACTTCAGAGAACATTAATATCTAACGGAAAAAAATTAGCTCATCTAGTTTTCCCGTAATGTCACTTCAAAGTCAAAATTTGCATATTTTTACTTCATACAAAACTTGAAAACCAGTAAATAT